>JACDJE010000957.1:4534277-4716122 GCA_016647715.1 Pavo muticus | reverse complement strand
GCTGCCGCCGGAGCCCGCCGCCCCGACGGCCACAAAGGCTCGGCGGCGGCACCCACCTCTCCTCCTCCATTGTGCGGCAGCGGGGCGGGCTCAGCGCCCCGGGCCCGGCATGGCTGCGAGCGGCCGCCCCCGCCCCGGGGCCGCTTCCTCTGGGCGGCTGCGGAGCGTTGCGTCCCCGCCGCGCCCCGCCGCAGCGACTGCCGCCGCCGCCGCAACCCGCACCGCCCTCCGCCTCCTCTCAGCCTCCTCCTCCTCACTGCCTCCTCCCACTGCGAGCTCGCTGCTCGTCTCCGGGCAACAGCGGCAGCGGGGGCGGCCTGCTGCTCCGCCCGGCGCCGGGCTCGGGGCTGCCGCGGCTGGGAGCGCGCTGCGAGCAGGTGGAGGGGCTGCCCCGTGCGGCCGGCGGCCTCGCGGGCTGTAAACGGCGGTTTGGCACGAGTCGGAGGAGATACACATCAGAAAGGGCCTCCCGCCCAGCTGTACGTAGTGCTTGCAGAAACCAGCTGCTCGTACCTGGGATCTCCTGCAACTGAAAGCAGCAGCGTGGCAGCCCTGTGGCAGCGCTCCTCTCCCGCCCACCAGCAGAAGTCAAACACCACCACCTCTCCTCAGAACTGCTCCTTCCTGCCCGCCTTCCACAAGAGCAGCTCTGGAGTGGCACAATCCAGTTTCAGCTGTGCTGCCGATAATCCAGATGATGGTCTATTCTCAGGAGAGTTGGTCCTCTCACAAAGCCCACCAGATGAAATAATGCATCTTACTCCGCTACTTCAAGGCCCTAGAGGTTAATGGTATAAAGAGAAGTAAATGTTCGTTTGCTTCATTACTTTAGGATACACCAAATATTCTTGTGCAATAGAAAGAAGTATGGAGAAGTGTCAGTGATTTCTATTGCAAAAAGCCATTCTCTCTCTTTCATAAATATCACCTCACCTTTTCACATTTCTCCTCAAATCACGTCCTTCTTACCTACTTACATTCCATATATCTTACATTCTATCAGCAATAATGATTTCAAAGATTCTACTGCACCCTGCACAGGAGAAGTTAAAAAGCTTGTTAGAAATCCTCATTCCCGTTCTTCAGATAAGAACATCCGGAGGCCAAAGGGCTTTATCAGTGCTGCATGGGGATGGAGAGTCGGAGCCCTGCTGTTTAAACACCATTTGGCAGTTCTCCCATAAGTACAAGGCCGTGAAGCCACACCTCACACACCTCCTCAGGTAAAAGGAATGATTCCAGCATTTTCCCTTTGAGAATCTCATTCAGTCCATTTAACACATCTAGATCCTCAAAGACTTCCCAAGCGTCCATTCACATTTTGGACGTACAGCAAGATGTGATTTCAAGTCAGGGATAAAGTATACTAAAAGTAGTAGCAATTATTCAATGGAAACAAGTTCTAGCCTTCATTTTCTATGTAAGTCCCTCGATAAACATAAAATGTTCAAATGCGTGAGCGTGTCCTGAAATTTCTGCCAAGCACCTGCGTATTTTTATTAACACAGCTATTAAATATTAGGCTTTCACCATAAAATCTACACTTCAGACATTCTAGCTCTGGGATCTAGGCACACAGATTGCACCAAGCCAGCAGTGCCTTCTCACCCAGCCGTGCACTGCTGTACTGCACAAATGCAACCAGAGGAAGGTAAACCCCAGCACCTGGAAAGAGCAATCAGTGAGCAGTCATGACTGGGATGGGACAGATGTGTGTTCCACTAAACAGACATTATCTTTATAGCAGCCTTGCAAAATAATTCCAACGGATAACCCCACTGCTTGCTTGTTTTAAAGTGCAAAGAGTGGTACCTTCAAAAAAAAAAAAAAAAACCTTTAAAAAGGGATTAACTACATGTGATGTGTGGAATTTTTTCAGGTGCTTTCAAGGATTCCTAGTAGCAGAAACGTGGTGCTACCTGGGATATTTAATCTACTCCCAGTCACGGGCAACTGTATAACCAGCACTCAGTTTTGAAAGGTCCATAGAGCACCCATTCAGTCCGTGCCACTCGCCCTGGCCCACCAAAACCTTCCCAGATCCCAGTGACGATCTTCAGATCTACAGTAGGTGAACAAACCCCACAGCTCTAATGAGCCACAGGGATAGACGAGGAGAGGTCAGAGCATTGCCAGGGACCTCACAACAGTGAGGAATTACTCAGTAAAAACACCAGGAAGAGAGGGAATAAAAACAGTCCCTGCCAATCTGACCCAAGCCTTTCTCCCAGCCCAAAGCCTGGCAAGTTGTTTAACCCTGAGCTTGTAAGTGAAGCACATGGTGTCTCTGAGAATTTAATTCTGTGGCTAGCACCAATACACACACTGCCCTGCCAAACTGCAAAGCTTCAGCAGAAACCAGAAAGATCTCTGCTGCCCAGAGCCCAGCAGAAAGCATTCCACTTCTCTCTGCAACAAGACTGGAAGAAAAAAATCCTTTCTGGCTCTGCAAGGCAAAGGACAGGAGCCATGAACCACAGGTGCCAACAGTTTAGGTACTGCACAAACAGTGGTTCAGTAACCCTTCCCTCCCCTGCATGCACCCATTTCCAGGTATACACCAATGCACAGGTTCCAAAGCTCCATGCCAAAACCAATTTCCTATATTCAGCAGCTCTTCTTTTTAGCTGTGTAATCCACTCCATCACATTATTATTCAGCTTCAAACATTATGGCTTCTGCACTGAAGAGCTGTGCAGGGCGTAGATAAAGCACTGCATTCACGTCAGCTTTTCAGGGCTGTGTTTTCTCAGCCTACGTCATTTATTCACTTTTTAAAAGATAAATACATACATTTCATAGGATCAGATGAAGGACCCAGGGCTCAAAAAGAAACTCTAGGAGACCTCCTAGGCAGGGACCTGCCCCGAGCTGCAATCACCAGCGTTCTGAAAGCTTAAGAGGGAAGAGTCCCTGCTTCTGAAGCAGCGTTTCCTGGATGCTGTTTGCAAGAAGCAGAGCACACACACCAGCCCCAGGTCCTGCTCCCAGCACAGATGCTGCTCATGCTGTCCCCACTCCCAGCCTCCCGCTGCAGCCCTCTGCTGGCAGCTGTGCCATTTCCACGCTCCTGTCTGCCAGCAAAATAAGAGTTTATGAAATATCTTTTCCTTTGATCTTCAATCACCATTCCTATAAGAATGGTGGTCTTACTCCAAGAGCTTCATTATAACGTTGCCAACTTTAGAATAGTAACAACTGGCCACCTTCACCCCAGGCTGTCATTTCTGGAGCAGGAGTTGTTGAATTGCTCACCCAGCCCAGCAGTAACAATTAGCAACAACAGCCTCCCTGCTCCTCCTCCTCCTGTTCTCTCCTGTAGCATAAAGCAGTGATATCACCCGCAGCCAGCTACGCCAGCAGCACGAGCTTCCTGCCTCTTATCATCTCACGTCTGTATCAGAGATTGCTGGAAGATTTTCAGACAGATTCTGTGGTTTAGAACAGAGCACACAAAAGGAAAAAATAACATTCAGGAAGAAAGCTGTAAAAACAACTGTCGTGGACACTTGAACAAAGGTAAAGGCCAGTTTTCAGGTGGCCGAAATGCTGCCGGGTCCTGCTGCTTAATGCTGCCCTGGTTTTGCCTCCCATTTCTGTTCCACTTGAAGCGTCCTGTTTTCACTACAGGACAGCCATGTGAACCTGAGCAAAAATTTAAGCTATGGTCCAAGCAAACAGATCGTTTTAACGCGATTCTTTTTAATATATCCCTTTCTTCTTTCATGACTACCTTCAGCAACAAGAGGAAACTACGTGTTTCATAAAGATGCTACACAGCTTGATTAATATCCGTATACTGTAACACAGAGACTGGCACAAACAAGCCATGCTAATTCAGGAGCTCCCTGTGCTAATCCAGGTCTGTTCGTTATCACTCCTTGTGCACTCGTTACCTCACTGTCAAATTTTGTTCAAAGATTTCCCTTCTTGTTCTTTGCAAAGCCAAGAAGCGCAGCCCATCATACTCGTATTTTAGCACAACATGCTGCACATTAGTAAGAATGAGTAAACTACATAGATGCCACAGATGAAAAATTTGGCAAGATTGCTTCCCATAGGCACGCTGCTTTACCTGAACAGACAAAGCAGTCTCATGCAGCATGGCTTCCTGGCAGGTAACAGACTGTCCTTCTTAGTTCTCCTGCTTGAGATTTTGCCTTGTTTTCTGCTCGATCTCCATAGCGTATCCAGATGGGAACTGCATCAAAGGTTCAGCTGGGATTTCTGTTGGCTTTCTGAACATTCATGGTGTGCTTTTCAGGGTTCCATTTTCTCATCCTCTCTCCAAACAGGCATGGACCCTACGGGGAAGAAAAAGCACACGCTTAGAGAAGGTAGATAGCGTGGAGCACCCTACCACTCTGGGGTATGTTTTAGTGCTAGAGCTGCTCTAGGCCAACTCTTCCTTCTTCACTTTCCTTCCAAAGGTGATGGTTCCCAGCTCTCTCAGTTAGCTCCCAAGTGCACAGCAAACAAGAACTCCCAGCTGCACACAAACCCAACACTTCCAAAACATGTGTGCTGCTGATTCATGCCACAGGAGGTTTGAAAACTAATGTGATTCCTCAGAGCAGAAGCCCAGATCCTAGCTGGTGCTGGGCAAGTGGAAGAAACAAATTCTCAATAACAACTCCCAAAATTTACAGAAAAAATATTTTTTTTTCTTAAATTCAAGAAAACAACAGATGGGTGAGCCTAGAAGGACAGATACATAGTGATTTGCTGCAGGTCACTCACTACCAAGACTTGAACCCTCCCTTGTGCTCATGGGGAGCTCTCTTCTTCAGGAGGACACACACCTGTGAAATTACTCTAACACTGAAAATTTAGCATTACTTTTCTTGCAGGATGCACTTTACAAAATATTCTGTGCCAGAGGTGTTAGCAACTGTAACTACAACCACCCTGCGGTGAGAAGCCCTGAGCTTGCCATCGGGACTCAGAGGAGCTCTCAGGTAAAACAAGCATTGTTATTCCAGCAACAGCGGGCGGAATTAAACAAGTCCAAATGAAATCACACAGCAAAATTACCCAGTAAACCTAAAGGACTGCTAAAAGCTGAAAAGGATACTAGATGATCACAGAGGGCAATCGGAAATCTCTTGTGTCTGCAGCCCAGCCAGGGAACATCCAGCTCCTGGCACCAGAGAGCATCCTCTTTAAGGAGAGGGTGACCTGGAAGATGAAATAGGAGTAAACTATTTCCAAACACAGCTGAGAACGCTGTGCTTTCATTCAACAGCTAGGTAAGCACAGCCTCCTCCCAGGGCCATGCACAGCCCTTGTCGTCATCTGTTCATCGGGGTGCATGGCTGGGGGAGGGAGGCTTGCCACTGGGCCTGGGCTAGCTTGCCATTAAGAAAACCAGGTGACCGAGCCAGAGGAAGAGAAGTAAAAACAGCCCAAATCTCCAGCCCCAAACTCTGCTTGTGCATTTTATCTGGCTTTGCTCTAATCTAAGTCCATACTGGAAATCGTGACCGGACTCCTGGTTTTTCTCCTTCCAAACCAGCGCCTGCATTGTTACGTTCATGCTTCCTCCCTGCAGGGCTTTGTGGGAAGCAAAATTTCTTACACAGTAGAAGCAGCCAGTTCTAAAAGTGCAGAAATCAGCCAGAGTTACAGAAGTGACTAAACATTATCTGTCTTTTATGTTGACTGGATTACACAGCGACTGGCTATTTTCAGGCCTTTGTACACCATCCCATTCTAAAGAGTGCATCTCCAGCACATACAAGGACTTTGAGGGACATAAGCTAGTTAACACATACCATGCAATTGCCAACATTTTAACTATAGAAATATGTCCAGATGCATCAGCTTATCCTGCTGCTAAGAAGTTTTCCTGCAGTGTTAATCAGTGATACACTGATGGTAGAAAGCAAACATGCATCTTGCCGCATGTGCAGCTAGCTTTCTAAATTGGCGTTGATTCCTTACTGCATTGCACACGAGATATCTGAAGTTGTTTAATTAATGTAGTATGTATCAGAGTTCTCTATGGTGAACACACCGTAGTTTGCATTTTAAAGAAGAGCTCTTCTTACCAGAAGTGTGTTTTCCATTTGTGAAAGCACTCAGGAATGAAACTGTATGTCTCAGACTAACAGGGTGAACATCCAGCTGCTGCAGACAGATGGCATTGTTAGTCTGACAGGGCTCGGCATCTCGTTTTCAAAGTTAAGGAGCTTTGGTTAGTTGGATAGCTGATAATCTGAGACTAGCCAGTGCTCGAAGCTCGATGTGCTCTACAACAGCAATAGCCAACAGCACCTAACAGGCTTTCAGCACAACTTTTCTCTTGGTTGCTAAGATCAGCTGTGCTGGGGGAACGCTCAGGAAAAGGCTGTTGCGACATTCAGCTTAGCTTAGGCAAAGACTGAACAGAGACCTCGATTTCTCTTCTTTTCCTTTTTTCCCCCCCTCTTTAACATGTACCTGAAGTGTCTAATCTTTTGGACTGGGCTCAGTCTGCGCAGTAGAAAGAAGAACTCCTGTATCAAACTACTGCTTCGTTACAGCATTCCCACTGCACTTCTTCCACATCATCCCACGAGATGGATGAGATGTTTCTAAGGGGAATATAGACATGATTGAAGCACTCTTAGAACCATACTGAGGTCTCAGTTCAAAAATGAATACATATTTCCTCCCCTTTGCATACTGCAGAAATCAAAGAGTTCTGGGAGCAGAGATGAGGATTTGTCAAGGGAACATCAATCAAGGAGGAAAGCACCCGATGCCTTCAGCTCCTTTCAAAGTGTGTGCGTGAGCAAAGCAGAGAACACCTCAGAAAAGATACACAGCAAAAAGCCTATTCATTCTGTTGGAAGACAACCTCACACCAGTCAGTAGTAGCACTTACACTGCACTAGAAGTAAATACTCATTAAAGGTAAGCAGTAGAGGTTCTGTACATGTCTGTATACACACGTGTACCAGAAATAATAGAAGTAGTCATATTTCACCAGGAGACCTAAAAAAGCCCATCAAGAACAGCAAGCAGTGCTGGCTCAGAGCTCCCGCTGATGTTCTTGAGTTGTGAAGTGGAAATAGAGGTGCAATTGTTTTATTCGTGTGATGAAATATAGTAACAACAGGCAGAAAAGTCCTCCTTGGGAGATGCATACATCAGGTGTCAGAAGCTGTTGTGCTTTACAAGATTAAAACTGTTTGTTCTGCAAACTGCATCTCTGGCTGAGGCCGTTCACTTTCCATCCACTAACCTTCCCCCAGGCTGTATGTGTGTATATTACAGCCACGCACACACAGCCATGCTCCAAGAGACAGACACACGAGAAGTGCCTCCCTGCGTGTGACAACAGTGTCAGCTGGCAGGGCAGGGTAGCAAACCTGTGCTCCAACCTACACTATGCACTTTTAATGTTAAATGACAGTAAAGTTCATTTTACAGAGGGGATCCAACTTTGTGAGGAAAAAAAACCACCATAAAGCATTTAAAGAACTTTAAATCACATTTTTAACCACTGTCAGTATTTCCATTTTTAAGGTGACATGTTACATCTGATACAGTTCAATTGCACATCTCCTAAGCACTCCTCCTGGTCCCAGACAGCCCAGTACACAGAACTGGGAGCCCAGTGCCTACAGCACTGCAGCTGCTTAGGGGCACCGCACAGACCTGAAAGCTTCAGCTGTGGAGAGTAAACACTGTCCACTGAAGTCTTCTATGCAAACCTGAAGGGCAGGGCAGTTTTCTGACAATCACAGCTGTACCACAGTCAGTGACCTACGAGATCTATGGAGATCAAAGCGGTCCCAGCTGTTGCTTCAATTCCAAACTACCTTTCCACCAGCTAAGAACAGAGAGAGGTACCTCTGCTGACCTGTGCAGGTGGCAGTTCATTACGTACACAGGTGCTCAACGTGTTTCTTTTTAAAGCAGCGGTCATCCATTCTAACAAAGCATATGCTAGGCTGATTTTATTAGTCAGGTAACATTCACAGGTCATCCCAGATGCAGGATCAAGAACAGATGGTACTTCTGAGCAGAAATGAATATAGTACTGAAAACTGCATGCACAGCACAGCCACAGCGTGGTACTGCAGCTTTGTTTCGGAGAACTCCTTTTTGCTCATCCAGATTTTAAAAACAACATCCGAGTTTTCTTAAAACGACTGCACTTCATTCAGCTTCAGCAGCAAACTCTGCTCTATGCTGTTTGTCACGGGTGGAGCCAGCAATCCTCTGCAGCCTTTTGGTTCAGGAACGAACGAAGCGAATTTCAGACACCTGCACTCCTGAACCGAACTGCAAACTAAGGAACAGCAAACTGAACGCAACTCGATTTCTTTTCCCCTGAAAGCACTAGAAGTCCTAAGAGTGACTTAACAGCCTAAAGCTTTTTCGCATGCCAACTACACGCCTTCATTTTGTCTTAGTTTTTCAATGCACCTCTGTGCAGAGGAGCCCGCCTAGAGGGCACGTAACTACTAAATATTGAATACATAAGCAAAGGTTTACCAACAGATGTCTTCCATTTACTAGGGAAAGTGCTCCAAGTCTTTTTCAATACGTAACTTTTACGTCGTTGTTTCTTTAATGCTATCCAACACAGATCTGTACATCTATTCATACTCCATGGTACACCCCAGTACTACTGCTCCTTATTAAACCATTGCTTACATGAGCCTCTGCAATGTTCCAGCACTGTCAAACGAAGCTCTCACTGCCTTGAGATGAGGCCAGAGCAGAGCAAGGCCCAGCTCCTCGACGTGCTCACCACAGAACGTTCCATGGGATGCCTTTGGAAGTTAACACAGGTGACACTTCAGAGATGCACATTAGGCAGCACACCCCCTGGCACAGGTACCATCCATGGGATCTGCTTTTTGTGCTCAGACATCAGCCCTCCAAGAGGAGCGCTGCACACAGACAATCAAACAGCACGCTTCAGCACAATCCTCAAAGTCAACCTACTGCTTGTCAAAGCTGCCAGATTTCACAAACAAAGCAGTAACTTTACAAATATACATATTTTTCCTGCTACCAACAGGTTCTTTCATGGCACATAACATGAAAAATACCACAAAGCTACACCTGACGAGCAGATCTCCATCCCTCCAACCACATAACAAGCCACATCACAGAAGTGAGTTTAACTGCTGCTTTCAAAACCAGATGGTCCCTGAATAAGGCTAACAAGGCAGCCCATCCTCAGAGCCCAGCTCACGCCCAGACTCACATAAGACACAGGACACAGCACTTCAGTTTGGTTGCTAAAAGGAAAGCTGTGCTCCCAGGGAAGCTCAAGGATGACCGTCCAACGTGGTTTAGACTGCAAAGTAAGAAAACAACCACCCAGCTCAGTGAACTGAAATACAACCAACCACCTGAAGCTGTCCTGAGCCGGCGCTCCACCAACCGCAGCCTTTCACAAGTCCTTCTCTCACGTGTCACACACTTTCAACAGCAGCACTGAGCCTAACGAACTCCCAAGATTAAAAAGCCACAACATAAATGCACACAGCAAATTACTTGGAACCTAAGCCAAGGAGAACCAGCTTCACTGCTGAAGAACCACAAGTATCACAATCAAGAGGGAACTCTGCTCTTCATTTAAACCCCAACGGTACCAACAAGTTGCCCTATTCACTTATGCTTAAGCAGGTAATGAATTTAGCTGACACTGTTATTTCTAATAGCAATGAAAAAGATGTTGCAACTAAAATCAGAGTCAGGTTAGGCTGACATTCAAGACTAACAATACCTTCAATTTTCATGCACAATCTCCCAGCCCAGTGGCACAAGGAATTACAGCCTATCTTGCACATCCGGAGCAAATCAAGATCAGCTTTTAAGACACAGACCCACGCAGCATCAGCATTAAGGACTAAGTGCTGAGAAACCTGAAGTCAAAATAACTTTGTACTTATAAAGCCATGTCCCGTATCATACATACTCTCACTCAAGCATATAAGGAATTCAATTCTTTATTTGATATCCATAAACCCATAAACGTTGCTATTCTATATTCTATGCAGGAAGGCAGTTTTCCCCTAAAACATTATGCTTTTTAATAAACAACAAACTTTAATTCTATTGCGTGAAAGGGCTACAAATATACATTTGTTAATCAAGCAGACTACACAAATACTTTTGCTTTACAACTGGCACCTAGGTGACCGGTACACTTAGCTGGCTCATTTTTCATAGCACTTTGCCCAGATTATCACTCTTTGAAATATTATGGGCAATTGCAATTATGATATAAAAAAATGTGCCAAGGAAAGTATTGCAATCTTTTTGTTTGTTTTTTTCCCCATCAATACTCACAGAGCCCATCTTTATTCACATGCAGGTTGCATTTCGCTCTACACCAGTCATCTAACGGCATCAGTTAACTTTCAGGTCTGGTACAAGCGTGAGCAAAGCGTTCCTCGTGCTGCAGGCTGCCATCCTCCGGTAGGTGGAGCTGCCAGAGATCTCGGGGAACTTTAAGGTAGGACAATAGTTCAGCGAGAAGTCCGTTAACTATGAGAACAGTGTGCAGTGAATAAGGGAATAAATGCCGACCCTTTCCTGGAAGGAACCGTACAGAGACAAACCAATAAGAGGACTTGAAACTAAGCAATCGGAAATTCGGAACATTTCATAGGAATGAAGCACATGCTTAACACAAACTATTTCTTCAAAACACAGTACATACGTTGATGGAAAAGTCCTATAGAAAAAAAACTGACCAACCACGTCAGCACGTCAAACCGCCCGGTACAAGATGGTGGATGCACACAAACTGCAAAGTGAGAACGAGTATTTAAAAACAGGCCACATCCACGGGCTGATACTGCAACAATTTCTCCGCCGAGTGTTTGGAAACCAATAAATCCAGCGGGGGGAGCAAAAAAGTCAGTCAGGACCTTTACTGGCAATAAAATATTGACTCTAAGTACACAGAGATTGAAAAGCAGAGCAACACTTAAAACCCAGAAAAGCCTGAAACCGTACGGAATGGATCCTAGGAAAAAAAAATTAGACATGTAAAGATCAATGAACACAATGATTTATTTAAAAAATAAAAAACGTAAAAACGATTTTTTTTTTCCTCCTTTACAGAAACGTTAACTTCAGTCATGGGATCCGAGTAGGCTTTGTAGAAAAAAACGCAGTAGCCAGGTATCGAGTCCTTACAACAAAGGAATTCCCCACAGCCCTCCCCGGTTGTTACTCCAGATCGGCAAGACGCTTCCCACCCCGTACCCCCAAAAAAAGCAAATTAAAACAAGACATTTTTCGTTGCTAGTATAAAAACGACCGAGGTCCAAGTAATAATAAAAAAATAGAGTCCATCAATGACTGTAACACAAAGTATGTGTGTGTGGGGCCCGGTCCATCTTCAGAGAGAAAGAAGTGGCCCAGGCAGCAGAGGCGGCCCCCAGGGGGCATTTAGGAGCTGCTCCCGCAGCGGGGAGGCATTTAAAAGGAGCTGCCCTTCGGCGGGCGAGGGAGAAACCGTCGAGAAGCCGCCCCGGCCCAAAGGGAGGGGCTCCGCGCACCTCCCCCAATGGGTTCGGGCGCTCCGGCTCAGAACGAGCCGCCCCCGTACCCTCCCCCGCCGTAACCTCCTCTGTACGGTCCACTGTTACTGCGGCCCCCCCAGTTGCCGCCCCCTCCGCCCCCTCCTCCGCCGCTCTTCATGGGGCCGTAGGAGGACTGGTGCTGGCTGTAGCTGCCGAACCCGCCGTACCCGTTGCCGTAGTCGCCGCCTCCCCCTCCGCCGCCGTAGGAGCCGCCGCCGTAGCCTCCGTAGCCGCCGCCGCCCCCTCCGCCGTAGCCGCCGTAGCTGTTGTAGCCGCCGCCGCCCTTGGACAGCCCGTTGTGGTCCCGGTTACCGGATCCGCCGCCGCCCCGACCCCGTCCTCCTCCACGGCCGCCCCGCGAGGGCCGCGCGGAGCCGCCTCCGCCCGCCTGGATGTCCTCCTTGGGCACGGCCTTCTTCACCTCCACGCGGTGGCCCTGGATCGGGTGGAACTTCACCACGGCCGCTTTGTCGGCCGCGTCGTGGTTCTGGAAGTAGACGAAGCCGAAGCCGCGCTTCTTGCCGCTCTGCTTGTCGGCGATGATCTCGGCCTTCTCCACCGGGCCGAACTGGCTGAAGTGCTGCACCAGGTCCCCTTCGCCCACGTCCCCTTTCAGGCCGCCCACGAAGAGCTTCTTCACCTTCGCGTGGGCGCCGGGTTTGGCCGAGTCCTCCCGGGACACGGCGCGCTTCAGCTCCACCGAGTTCCCGTCCACGGCGTGAGGAGAGGCGGCCATGGCGGCGTCCGCCTCCTCCACCGCCGAGTACGTGACGAAGCCGAAGCAGCGGGAGCGCTTGGTCTGCGGGTTGAGCACCACCACGCAGTCGGTCAGCGTGCCGTAGGCCGCGAAGTGCTCCCGCAGCCCGGCCTCCGTGGTCTGCACATTGAGGCCGCCGATGAACAGCTTGCAGAGCTGTGAGTTCTCCATGCCGGTGCCGCGCCTGGGCCTGGCGCCGAGACTCCTCCTCCCGTCAGGGGGCAGCGCCGAAGGCTCGTTCCCCCCCTTTTCCGTTTTGCCGCTTCTTTCCCCCTCTCTCGCTGCGAGCGGCGCGGCTTCGCGGCCCCCGATGGCTCCCGAGGCCCGGCCCGAGGCCTTGGCTTCGCCTCGCCTGCCCGGCAGAAGGCGTGGGGCGTCCCGGCCGCCGCGGAGAGGGGAGCGGGGGTGGGGGAAAACACAGACACGCACAAAATGGCGGCGACTGCTGCTCGGGAGCTCGGCCGGCTACTGGTGCCCACACAAAGGGGGCGCCGGGAGCCCCGCCCGCCGCGCACGCCCCCCGGGCCCGCGCGGCCAATAGGAACGCGCAGTTGGAACCGCCCGCGACTCATCTGTGGGGGCGGAGACTCGGGTGCGATCGACGGGCACGGTGACCAATCAGAAAGAGGGACCTCCGCCGCGCGGCGGCGAAGAGACCGGAGCTCGGCGGTGACGGACGCGGCCGACAGCCAATGGAGCGGCTCGGTGACGGCCTCCGGTGCCGAGCACCCTCTTCGCGCGCCGAGAGCGGGGAGGAGGAGGGGCCGGCCCGCGCTGCGCCACTGCGCCAACCCCGCGGACGGGAGCCAATGGGCTCCTTTCGTGCGGCGCGCGCTTTCTGCCCGGCGGCCCCGCCCCCCGCGGGCGGGAGCAGCGGGCGGAGGGGTCGGCTCGCGCGGGAGCGTTTGAAACGCCGTGACCGTTGGGAGGCTGCGGGGCACGCGCCGGGCCGCCCCTCCACCCCCAGCGCTCTGAGGGGCTGCAGGCTGAGCGGGCGCTGAGGCAGGAGAGCTCCCGCAGCCCCGGAGCGCTTGTGGTGTCCGGCTCCCATCCACGCGCCTCGAGTCGCTCCCTGGCTGTCTCCTCTCGTTTGTGTCCGTTCTTAACTGCACGCTCCCAGCCACTGGATCTCTAAAGCAGCTTCTTCCTTTCTCCTCTCGTTTCCATCCTCATTCCAGGAGCCTGCTCGCTCCTACATCTTCGCTCTAGAAAGGTGTTAGGAGCTGCTCAGTGGCACACAAACCCTACATATCACTGATACTCCGATCCCTGTTTTCTCTTTCTCAGCTGTTTCAGCGCTAGGTCTGAGGAGCAGATCTATCTATCCTCATCTACGATGAGAATTCCAGAGACTTTTCCAAGATCATTTTCTAGGGCGCTGTTCTCTGGAATGGTCCAATTAGCTCTACTAACTACCACAGCAAGTTAAGAACATTATTTCTGACCACTGCAGTATGTGTCAAACACTAAGGATCGGAACCTCAAAATAAATAGTTCAACTTGCAAAAGCCTTCTCTGAAGTTCCCTATACAATGCCTGCTTTATATCCCAGTTCTTGGCTTTCCAAAGCCAGTGGTGCTGTTTCATTCCCCGGACCATCCAAGTGCATGGATACCATCCTCTCTTATCACTGTAAAAACTATGTAGCCGTTCCCAAGCTAAATCTTAAGTAGAAAATCACCTATGAGAACTTCATAGACCGTTAATAATTAGCAATGAAAGGGAAGAAAAATTACAAAGAGCTAATTATGGCCTTGGTGGATAACGAGGAAAACAAGTTTTGTTATGGCTCACTTTGCTCCCTGAAACCAACAAGACAAGCAGCCAAGGAAGAGATCACAGAGAGAAGTCACTGCTTCTTTCAGCAGGAGGAGGAGATGAGGGCCTTGAAATGCTAACAAATCAGCAGGCAAAATCAACAGCTGACCCAACTCAGACATAACCCAAACCCTTCCTCTTCTTCTGCATTCTGTCTGATCGATTGATGACATGAAAACAAAAGAGGAAAACCCTTTAAAGATATGCAGACCCATCTCCTGCAGATAGAAGTGCCTCCCCCGATACTACAGACAGACATAACTTCATTTGTCATGCTGTCCTCCTGTGCACTGCCCTCCGCCAACCACCATGAATGTGATCCCACGCACCTCATGTATTTGCCTCAAATCCTTTCGGAGTTCAGTCCCTGCACTCAGAGGGCTGCACATCCATGTGCCCATACTCTCACCACCAGCCTCTGGCGATGCAGGGATTTCTAGGCAACCAAACACCAACTTCCCCTGGACATCACACAGCTCTTCATACTTCCCAGCTCCCCTGAGCCACCTTGGTTACTCTGACCAGACCTCTCCAATTCCCATAGGACTCATGCTTTCCTCCATCAGCATACCAGGTTGCTTGCTATACATGTTCGTATGAACTCTGTGCCTTTAAGTTGCATAGTTTGATATTTCAGTTATTACAATATTGGAAAGAAGGAAAAATACATTGCTTTCAGGCATTCGTTATTCCAGTAGTAAGCATACTACCAGGATCCACAAGAGGGCATCACTGGTTAAGAGATCATAAAACGGGAATTAGCTGAGTACCTTTCAGGCGCTGAGCTTCCTATGTTAGAGCATGAGCTCGGCAAGAGCTGATATAAAATACACCACTAATGAAACCGTTATAGAATCTTTTATCACTAAAGAAATATATTTCTGCGATTCTGTTTGATGGGCCCAAATTTTTAAGACTGAAAAGGAATACTGAAGTTTTGGAAAAGAGCTTCATGGACAATAGAACAATATTAAGTCAAACAATATTAAGTCTTTCAAGTTATAACATCACTTTAATATAAGATATTAAATAATAAAACTCATACCCTTTGTTTCAATCCCTTTAATATAATCTTTATCAGTGTTGTTGGCTTCCATAACCAAAAGGTGTTGTTCATTCCTTATTAAAAACAATTGAAGCACATCCATGGGATATCTTATGAACATCATTATACCTGTTTTTATGAGTGTAATGCAGTCCTCTAGATAGAGGTCTAGTTTCACCTTTCAGCAGACAGAACAGGATTCCTTCATGCAGACTGTTGGCCCAACGAGTTCTGCACTGACATTATGCTCTTTGAAGTCTATATTAACATCATTTTGATATATCCTGGCTATACACGGACCTCACTCTAAATTCTTCTAAATGTGCATAGGCAGAAATGGTCTGGAATCGAGGGGACTCAGCTGTAATTTCCCAGACCACCTGGAGATCTACACACATTCAGGCAAGGGCTTTTAGACTACTCAAGTCAGAGAGAGACTGTAAGACTGTAAGAAGCTTCTCTCCCACTGAATCAGCACTCCAGGCACACCACAACTTTGCAGTTCATAGGAAGAAATTTTAGATAAAACATGCAACAGCAACAGAAACTTCCCCATCCTGGCCCTTTGATTAAGCTATAAGTGTGAAGAACTTCATAAAAGAGATACAACCTTCCCTGGGAGAGCTATTGCTTGGCTTCTTCTTTTCTTTTCCTTTTTTTACAAAATATTTGTCTTTCATCCTTTTCTGCTCTTTGTACCTTAATCTGCAGAAACATTAAGACTGTGATCTTTCTTTTGAGACTGTCATGAATTACCACTGGTCGCAATGGGGTTTCCATGGAAAAAGACTGATTAAAATGCACTGAGAGGAAACTAAAGAGTCTTTTGCCTATCTAAGGTTTGAACAGGACACTCCTTGGGACAGAAGTTTCTGCTCCATACAAATTCAGATGAGGAATAAAACACTTTACCCCTCTGCTTTAATTACTTAATGCAAAACAAGATAAAAAGGTAACTACAGGATAACCCACAAGAACGGTTTATTCAGCAAGAACTATCAAAAGCTCACCTTCCTGAACAAAATCTTCCCTGAGCACTTTGTAAGGGAACTGTGCCGAAAGAAAGAAACTCATCTTTGTGAAGGGTGAAGGGGAAAGTCATCAGATCATGGTATTTGGATCCCCTTTTTTGGACTTATATTACTATTTTTCTTTAATTACTGCCCTCTCCTCTCCTGTCTGAAGCTCAGTTTCTCTTTTCCCCTTTCATCTTTCCACTCTTCCGTCAGAATCGATGATTTCCTTTCTTCTCTTTCCTAAAAGTTTATGCAAGAGCTGGTCATAATTTGGAGTGATGGGATGAAAGTACATCAGGGAGATACAGTCTGAAAAGTCAGAAAAACCCATCAAGGATCAAAGAGTCTCTAGCAATGCTGAGACAGACATGAAAGGGCAGATCTTTCACTAGATCTTGGACTAAGATAGACCAGAATCGTAAGTTTTGCATAAGGAAGACCAAGCCTGGAGCCAACAGCAATTTTGGTCATGTTCAGATCTTCTAAACCTGCAACCCTTTCTTTATGTGTTTCATGTTTAAGTTAAAATCTACTAGATTTCTTTTTTCCCTGAGCTATTCCTAGGCCACATCCATTTCCTGCCCCACAGAACCTTTACCGGGTACTTTTTTTGTCTTTCTTTTGCATGACCTACGTTTAGCTTTGTTTGAGAGCAGCAGGAGCAGCTATGCTATGAAGCTCAATATGTACCTGCCTGAAACCAGCTGTGCGATACCTACCCATGCTATTGAAGCAATTTTAAAATGAGGAGTGTATATAAAGTAAGGCTTTGTAGATCCAAAATAGCAATCTAGAATTCTTACCTTTAATTCAGAAAACCTAAATTGTTGTTATAGCTCGAAACATAGAGGAAAATAGAAACAGGCTGTGATGAAAACAGTTTCTTTTGATTAGTTAAGTATTTCTTAATTAATAATTAGGACAGTAAAAACATTCATGGCATGAGAACGGCAGGATTTGGTGCTCACAGTGGTGTTATAAAAAGACTGTAGAACGGGAACAAGCAAATGTGTGTGCTAGTCCAATAATTCAGGCTTTGGCAGAGATCACTCTTGGAAAACATCAGCTGGAGGAGTTCTGAAAAGCTACAGAGGATTGAATCAGCATTTGGAAAGGGGAAGCTATTAGAAAATATAAATTAATGCAACCACACTCAATTACTGATACGTCTCATCTCTTTTTCAGTAAGAAAAGAGAAAAGTGACTTGGCTGACCCAAACAATAAGGATGCTCACCTTTCAGCCAGAGAGTACATCAACCTCCATCTCAGCTGCACGCCAACTGAAGAAGGTCCAGAAATGAGATGAAAGTCCATGGCATGATACAATTTTTAAAATGAACGTGCTATTATAAGTAACTCATTTCAAGATAAAAGCAGATTTTAAAACGGTTGACTTTTCATTCTAGGAATGACCTAATTGAGAGGTAAGGACCAGAAGGAGCAATGAAGGATATTGCTGAGCTATTCTTTAGAGCTATGCAATAAAAGGGAGTGAAACCTAAATGTGATATAGAGACGCGTGAGTGAATTTTCGTGACAGTTTTTCTCCAATTAGGAAAAACAACTCGTAGTAAGGATCCAGTGTTTCAGCTGATACATATATACATCAATCCTTCTTTGTCTGCATGGGCTTTGGAGAAAAATCTACAGTGCACTCTTAATTGATTATCAGATGTTGCTTTTTTGTCAAATCACAATCTATTTGCTGAGCAGATCTTATTTTTGATCTCTCCATGAAATAGGAAACCATGAAAGAACTGGGTTTTTCCTCCATCATAGCACACTGTCTTACTCTTTGCAACATGAACTGGCACATCTGCCACTAACAAGAGAGGAAGAGTTCCCATTCTGTTTATTTCTCTGTGCCCCTTTGAAGCACTACAAAGAGTAATGCTTATTAGGAAGAAATATTCCACATCTTTCAGAGTTATTACAGGTCACTGAAGCAGCTCTTAGCCAAACTAAAAGAACTCCTCAGCAACAGGCTGTTACCAACACTATGAACGGTATTACAAACCCAAGGGTGGAAATACTACTTATTATGGCTTCTAGTCTTCCACTCTCCTTGTGGTCTGTATGCCATAGCAATAGCATGCCTTCACTCTAACCGAGACTGCACTGCATACACACGAGCCCCTGCTGAGCTATGGGCTGGCAGGTTCAGATGACAGTGCCCTGGGCTCTGTAAGGGTTAAATGCTACCTGCTTTAAAACTACCACAGGAACATTTACCCAAGATCATGCCTCTAGCTACTGTATAACCAGCAGCTTGGCAAAGATGTTCTAATTGGAATTATTACTCCAATAATGCTATGTAATTGGAATAATTCTGATAGGTGGTTATCAGCGTAATGACTCACATTCAGTATAATGAGACTCAGTACACTATTATTTTAGAGGCTTTTTTGTTCATTTGTTTGTTTTGCAAACTGTTATTGAAAACCCCAATAAAACTCATAAAATCACACGGAAAATCCTACCATATTCTTGAACCACTGACAACCCAGAGAGGTAGAGAAACCAAATTCACACCTGGCTGTGTCTTTACCAACCCAGTCACAGTGTTAAGCACAAGGCATTTCCAGTATTTTGTTACCAAGTCACACACTCACTCAAGTTACACTCACTACTGCAACCCTGCCTTCCAGTTAGCTATCAATGTCGACTGGTAAAGACTATCCTCACGTCATTTTTATTGAGCAATTTAGAAATATCATGATCATTCATATAAAGTAAATACAATTCTGCTATCCATTAACCTTGTTTGCAAATAGACACTACAGCACTTGGATGAAAACAATTGTACCTTGGGCCCTTCATACCCAGCCATAGATTCTGCTCAGTGTGTGCACCTTTGACGTCAAGCATCAGCAACCAAGACCAGCTACACCCATGAGCCTCTGATGTCGAATCATACCTAATTCACAACAAATTCAGCCCACAGAAGGTAGCAGATAGACTCGACTGTATAATAAATGGGATCACATGTTAAACACTTCAGCCCTTCCACAGGTGGAGGACTGCATGCAGTGTTAGACACAGATGCCTATGTAGATAAGCAATCTGACCTTTCATTAAAATTTATAAATAGAATCAGAACATCTATTAATTTTACTGGTTTATTTCATTTATAAACAAATAATGCATTTTTATGGCTTGTTCAGGTACACGTCTAGCACATTTCCTTTTTAGGTCTTGATTCATTTCCTGGGTTATGCCACAACCAGAAGCAGAAACTGTAAAGCACTTTGGGAAAGCTGTATTTTGCAACCTTTTTGACATAATCAAAATCAGCAAGTGCTAGCAACATTCTAGAGAAGTGTGCTCACATTGCACACTCATAGCAGCTTGGCTAAAATGTCAGAATCCAGAAACCACTCTTGGAATAAAAAGCAATGGGCTGAAGTGAAGGAAATGTCAGGGCAAGGTTTTAAGTGAGTCTTCCTAACAGTAAATGAGGCCCTGGAACGCATAACCTAGGGTCACCACAGATGTTCACAAGACAGGTTAGGCAAATCCATCACAAATAGAAACAAAAGCACTAGGAACACGAAAGATTCATCTGGCTGATCCCAGCCCTCTTTTCTACAATCACAGCAGCATGACAGCTAACAATATTTTCAGATACTGAGTTCTAACCTGAACTCTTAGTACAGCATCAGTCTTGCTTATCCCCAAATCCTGCTGCTTTCAGAACACTCCCCAAAAAGCAGAAGCAGGACGACAGACTCCGGCATCCTCAAATGTTTTGTCTGCAATTTTCCACTTCTCTAATTTATCAGGGAATCCTCAACTAGTTTTCATGAACCCGTCCCCAAACAAATACATGCTAACTCCTGATCATTTTCTATGGCCTCTGTTGTTCCTAATTCTGGAGAGCCACTGGACAGTTCAGTATGAGAGACCAGGACAGGGAGCTAAAGGGAGCCAGGTAGGAACTGAGAAGCTCAAGAAGCAGACTACCAAACACCATGTCCTGAGAAGGACAAGCTCATTTCCTCTTCCATAAATATCCACTCTAAACATTTAATAGGCAACTGCTGAATGCTAATATATTAAAAAGTAAAGTGATCGTGGTCTTCTATTGGAAAAACAGTAATAGGTGTAGTAATAATAAATCCCCTTTTCAGTATACTGAAATATATCTATCAGTATAATGTGTTCTGCTTTGCTTTTCATGAAGATTGTTAGAACTCTGGTGTAAAATTTAAAATAGCACCTTATGGTGGAAAATATGATGAATTTAATTGCAATAGAGCAAATGATGCACTTAATAGGACACTGATATCTCCTCTCAGTTAAAAAAGCAAGAAACCATCTGCAAATGTTTATGTATGAAATCCAGCATAGGGAAAACATTTGCAGTACAGAACAAATAAGATAATTGAAAATGAAATTGCAAGATAAGGCGTTCGGGCGGAGGGAAGCAACGCAGCGAGGAGAAGCCATCCCCATGACTACTGCTCCTTCCTCCTCCCTGCTCACTGCTCCTGGATTCCAGAGCGTGCTTTATTCCGCAGCAGCCTTTCTGCAGACCGGCGGATCTGATCACAGCTGGAAATCGTGAAACTGTGGTTTGTTTCAGAAAGAGAAGAAAGGAGAGTTTAAGTACAGCTTTAGCAGCAGATGGCTCTGCTTTGGAATCTTTTATACACCAAGGAGATGTGTTTGCTGGCTTTGTAATCAACTCCAAAAGGGAAAAGAAATTTTCTTAACGACTGTGTGGATATGACCTGAATTTTTCATCAGGTAAGAAGTCAGAGAATCTATAAACCAGAGTGAAAAGCTACTTAGATATATCTCCTGAAGGATAATTGTATTCTGTACATCCTATATTTAAAGCTGAATGGAAAGCTTCATTCAGATTGCAGTACTTTGGAATTTAATGGACAGATGACATTTGCAACCAAGATATTAACAGGTCACTTGGGGGGGATGGAGCTATGCATTTTAGGTAAGAAAATACTTAGAAAGTCTTTTGAAAACTTCTTTTAGTTTAGACTATGCTTTAACTTCCTCCTTATGCATGTTTCAGTAACGTTTCTGCATCTAGAGGAATGAAAGAATCAGGCTAAGTGGATTATCATTTCTTACTGTGAACTCTGCCTATGGTAGAGAATCTGAAATGCGTGGATTAGGGATTGAAGTAAGTGACAGACATGAGTTCTCTTATTAAACACTGCAATCCAGTTCTGACACCAGCTGTAGTTGCAGTTCAAGGATGCTTATTCCACTAATATTTATCAGTTAAAAAAAAAATACCGGTATGTTTTACAGTGCAGTTCAACATGCTGCAGTGAGTTCAGGTGTAACTTACTTTTCTAACACTATGAGTACTCCAAATGTTTAAACAAGACAGGTATAATTGTTTCATTGTCAAGGAAATGCTTAAATTGCCTTTCAGAATGACATGCACTCAAGTGAGCACTTTTTAACTCACAATATGAAGCAAAGAGTGAAAAGAAATTAATCTTTTTTTTTTCTGATTAAAGAATGGCAGTGTGGATGATGAGTGTGCTTAAAGCTAATGTACTGAGTGAGCTGCCCAGAAGGCCAGCATGGGGATTTGTCCTTAATGGTAGGCATTGCCAAGGGGGCCCCCATGTCCACAATGAATTACTGGGAGAGGACACACAACACTCACTACCAAACTGCCCTTTGCAGCCATGCATAAGTAAGTGAGAGGAGCAAATGGTACATAAAATATTACAAGCCTGGCTCAGTCTCATGGCTTCCTAGTCCATGCAGCTTCTCCTGCTGACATAAATAGCAAGAAAGAGCAGAGCTTGTCTTTCAGAGTATCTTCTTTCAAAGCCAGAGCCCCTGCTAACACCTCATCTTTTCTTAAACAGCAGCTCTCAGGCTAGCCAGGTGAACAATGTAGGCAGTGCAAAGAGGAACATCACCACTGGGACAAAGCAGCCAGGCTTTGGACCCTTACACATCTGGAAGTGGCAGCAAAGCTCATCAGGGCAACAGGCTCCTTGTCCTTCTGGCAGATGCATTCTCCTGTATGATAAATCCAGCCAGGCAATCGGTACTATTCTAGGGAGAAGCAGTTTGCAGTGCACTCCAGGAAATATGTTACTGCTGTTAGCAAGGCACATCACCTGTTTGTGCTAGCTTCAGAATCCCTTCACTTTTGCCTGAACTCAGTAAGAGGAGTTTTCCAAGTCAGTGCACACCAATTAGGGTACGTAGCTCTATTCCTGATCTGCTGGGCTCCAGACACCAGTGAGAGACTACGAAGTCCAACTGAGCCACTGGACTTCAACGGCTCTTAATGCTTTGTTGACTGAATTCTTATGCCATTCCCTCACTATAGCTGAAGCAGGGCGAACTGGCCCCCTGTTTAAGAAGACTCTGGGTTTAACATTAGACCCCTACTACAAATTAAGGCATATCTGGAACATCAAACTACACGTGGGCACATTGATCTACAGCCACTTCTCATTCTTGCATGACTAAGTAAAATATACTATTAAGGTACATTTTAATCAGAAGGACAGTGATAACAGATCCTACAAAGGCTTGTTTGTTTTTTAAACAAACTATTTCAAATTCTTAATTTGAAGAACACAAACTAATGTCAAGCAGAAGTATGAGAACAAAGCAGTTCTGGATACAACTTTACGTGTAGTGTTCTTTGGGTAGCTGTAGGAAATGAAACTGTTATAAAATCATATTTTCCAGTTTACTCTTGGACTTGTGCTTAACCTTGCACAAGGCACCAGATAGTTTTTATTCCCTAGTGATTAAATAGCAGCAATCATTTCTGTAAAAAGGTTGATGAAACTTCCACATATAAAAATTGCTTCTAGTAATAATAAAAAGTCCACCCATCCCTTCCTCCTTTGTGCATCCTCCAGCATTCCAGTGCTTCTCCATCCCATTCTCTCCACAGGGCCCACAGAGCTGTGGTATTTATTACTAGGGATGACGACTGACCTTCTTCCAGCAAGCTTTCCAATAGTTCCTACTTCCAGAAGGAATTACGGTGAGTTAACAGCTCAGTTTTGAAAGCTGTATGCATAGCACATAACAACCCATTTTTAAATTTCAAAACTAACTCTCAGCATCATCCTTTTTTCCTTCTCCAGGTTGGAAACAAAGTCCTTTTCTGTCTAGAAAGCTGGTGAGCCTTTGATTTCAGATTAACTTTTTAACTCAGTGATAAATTCAGACCCATCAGGATCTTCTGCTGAAGCTGATTCTTCCCATTATTGTTAGTTTTGTGACAACAGAATTGTATTGTATCACATTCTTTGCCTGACAACTGTTAGAACTGAAAAAAGAGTCCTCTGTATCTCTGGAGTACGTGTTATATTTCATCACAGAAAGCGTTGGGGGTATCATTTGACAGCCTTGTACAACAACAGAGTGTAGGGGAATGAAAAACAACCTCTGGCAACTACAGATAGGAAACAATCAGGTGTGCAACTAAGATGTGATCTTTGCATAGTTAACACTTCTCAGTTAGATTGAGGAAAAAGGACATGCTATCTCTAGTAGGTAAGCAAAACAAGGTACTCTCTTAAAGATGTCATTCATAGAGGTGTTGAATACCACTTAAGCTCAAGGTGCCTCATTCTGGATTAAACCAGAGGAATTTGGTGAATGAGCTCACTCTGCTTTGTAGTTTTAGAGAAAATGTAAGTATGATGTCTAAACTAGCAACGTGATGGCAGGATCCAATTCTTCATTCTTCTGATAACAAAAAAGCAACAGACTGCTCTCACTGGAATTCCTCAAACCTTGCTAAATCTTTGGCTGAGATAGATCTTAAAATACTTAATTTTGAAAAGCAACATTTATCTACTGTTAGTAAAAGAGGATTTGTATGAAAACGTTCATGCAGTGTTAAACAGAGCTGTCACTATTTCTCAAACATCACATCACAGCTCTAACAGTCAGTACAGAGCCTTAGAAAAGGAGGCTCAGCCTCCACCCACCTTTCTGTACAGAACCACTAACACCAGGCCATTTGCTTTTCTTTTCAGAACTCATCAGTGCAGTAAGCAATTACATCAGACTTGCTTTAAACTTCAAGGACACCAAATACAAAGATTTAATCACAGTAATTGCCGCCTTGCAAAGCTCCAAGAAAAACATCTTCTAAGTACTGAGGGGATGGACATCCTCATAGACAAAGCCTTCCTAGCTAGGTTTTACCCATAGTCTGGGAGATGCTTCACAATGGATAAAGCCATTCAGCATCCTACAGAGATTTTACCTAATCAAACTATCCCAAACAGCAGCTATTCTCAGTTTCTGAACTTTGATACATGTCAACCTTCCTTCCCTGCAGTCTTCTTGCTCATTACAGCCTATGTATTAGTTACAACAGTGGGGCTTTTTGGAAACCTTTGCCTGATTGTTATAATAAAGAGACAGAAAGAAGCTCAAAATGTTACAAACATTTTGATTGCCAACCTCTCCTTATCAGATGTGTTGATCTGTATCATGTGTATTCCTGCCACAGCTGCATACACTTTAATGGATTACTGGATATTTGGGGAAGCTGTGTGTAAAATAAGCTCTTTCATACAAAGTGTATCTGTCACAGTCTCCATTTTCTCTCTTGTACTGATCGCTATTGAGAGATACCAGTTAATTGTAAATCCTCGTGGCTGGAAGCCCAACACCTCACATGCTTACTGGGGAATTATTTTCGTGTGGGCTTTTTCCCTGATGATATCCATTCCTTTTTTACTATTTCACCAACTAACTGACGAGCCGTTCAAGCACCTGTCCTTCCACAGCGATTTCTACAAGAACAAAGTCGTCTGCATCGAGGCCTGGCCTTCCGTTACACAGCGACTCATTTTCACCACCAGTCTGCTGCTTTTCCAGTACTGCTTCCCGCTGGGGTTTATTCTTATCTGCTATCTCAAGATATTCGTATGCCTCCGGCGGAGACACAGTAAAATAGATAGGATGAGAGAGAACGAGAGCAGGCTGAGTGAAAACAAAAGGATTAATCTGATGTTGATATCAATTGTTGTGACCTTTGCAGCTTGCTGGTTGCCTCTCAACATATTCAATGTTGTTTTTGACTGGAACCACGAGGCACTGATGAGCTGTAACCATAACCTAGCATTTACACTGTGCCACCTCGTGGCCATGATCTCAACATGTATCAATCCCATCTTTTATGGATTTCTCAACAAGAATTTTCAGAAGGATTTGATAGGGCTAGTTCGTCACTGCAGGTGTTCAGCATCACAAGAGGAGTATGAAAACATTGCCCTTTCAAATCTGCAAACTGATGTATCTAAGGGATCTCTGAAATTAAATAACCACCCTCCTGTGAATGCCTAAAATAACCCAGCAGCATCTTCTAGAACGTTGTATCTTGCTGCAGATGACCTTCTTCTGTAGCTCTTCATCCTGGTACCTCATCTAACTGAAGTTAGAGGTGGTCTTTGCTATCTGATTCAGCACAAACAGAATCATGTTCCCAAAGGCGTACTGCTAGCAAGTACTTTATGATGGTATTAATGCTAATAAACCATTTCCAAGAGTCTTAAAGAACAATAGCAATGAATATCAACAGTATTAACATCTTATTTTTTAATCCACAATTTCCAGGTCACTGTAAAGTATTTCCATTGATGCAGCTGTCCTTCCTACACACCTGGCTTCGCCCAAGTAAACCATCAATACTGAGGTCTCCTCAACTTCATCAGTCTTTTTACAAACTGATTTTTGTCTTTTTAATTTTCCAGCCCTGCACCATTCCCATCTCCACCACATGGTTACTTTGCACAGCAATTTATAGGTAGTTTACACTGTGAGGAAGGCCCCCTCAAGTCACTCTCAGCCTGAACCAGCACCTTCCTTTCAGCCCCAGCGTGGAGTTTGCTTTGCTTTAATATTGGTTCATCCTACAAACTGTACCTTAACATGAGAAAATGTTAGAGTTGGAATTCCTTTTTTTTTTCCCCTTTATTTTAAATGAGCACTAAAACAAGCCCCATTTGCTGTACTGCAAATTTGCATCAGACCTCTGCTGATCAAGACGAAATATGTATTTAGTGTTTCTCCTAAAAGCATTGCATTCTCCTCAAAACCACCAGCACAGATCATTGCTTTCTCACTTACCGTCATCACTGGCCTCTAAAACTGACCTTTTAGAATCTGCATTATGAAACAGACATGCTATGAATTCAAAGTAAATTGTTTCTGCTACTTATCCAGATTATGGGTTTCTCTTTTAATAGAAAAATAGTTTTCTGCTTTGATTTCCAAAATATCTTTCCCATATCTCTGCAATAGCAAGAGGTCACACCTGAGGCATTGGCAGTTGTTTCTGTTTGACTGTGTTTGAAAAGAGCTTGTAGAATCATAGAATCCTTAGACTTGGAAGGGTTGGAAGCTTCTTCTGTTCTGCAATGTATGGAAGCCTGAAGATGTAATATTGAACGCAGTTTCTCTCAAATTAAAACATAATGAAAATCATTTTCCAGTGTGGTCATAAAAATTAATGAAACCTATTCCTCACCCATGTGATAGTGCCAACATGAAAATCAGCTAAAGTTCAGTTGGTTAAATGATACATTTTAGTCCAACAACCCACTGTCCTAGATATCAACTTGCTTTCTCTTGTTCAAGCTCTAAGAAAAACGCTCAGTTGACAACTGCTTCCTGATTCCCACTGAGCAAGATCTCACTGAAACCTACTAGGGCCTGATCCCACTGACGTCATAAGAGCAGTGATAGTTGCAATAGTAAGAAAGGCAGAACTATTGACATGGACATCAAGTATTTGAGTGACAGGTATGCATTAGTTTTGGCATAACACAGCACTTTTTTTCTAATTAGATCAAATACAGTGTATGTGAAGTAGAGCACATGAACAACGACGGCTCAAACACATCTGCTTTCTGCATTACAGAAGGAAACTCAGGAGAGAGCTAAATGCCTCGTAGAAGCTAATAATCAACTCTTGAGAGTATCTGACTACTAACGGTTCCCATTAATTCCAACCTTCAGTCAGCTCAATCACTGGGCTCCCTTCACTGCTGATACACACCACCTGCTTGCCCAGCACAACAGGCGTTGTACCAAGCAGAAAGCAGTAACCCAGCCAGCAACACTGCCGCACATCGTGCAGAAGCAGAGGGGCTGGTGTGCATTTGCAGCTGGTCAAAGTGAGGATATAGAATTTGTTCTCTGCTGGGTGAGACTCCAAGGCAATGAAGTGATTAATTAGCTCCATTTCACTTGCTTAACTGAGAGCAAATCTGATTCAGGAATTTCACTTCTTGTGGAGGTCCCAGTGCCCATGCAGAACACCACCTCATCATTTCAGGCCATTCACAGGACAAAGGACTGTAACGAATTACAGCAGCACAGATACTACAGGCTGGGTTACAGGCAGCCTTCTCTGAGGTTGGAACACGTCTCTACCATGGTCTTTCCCAGACCTGAGCACACCATTTACAGCTTCAGGGCTGCTGACTGAAGCGATTCACAAGCACACGACATTTACAATATGCTCCACTTCTTTAGTATTCAACTCAAGAGTCAAGAATGCTCTCTCTTCTCACTGTGGCACACATCTCAGGTAGTATTTAGGGTTTGAATGAGACCCAGCTGAGATTCCCAAGTGTGACTTTGGCCCAAGTGTCTCCCATACCAGTACTGCCATCTCAGTCATGCCCATTGTGCGCTTAGTTTCACAGCAGAGGTGTTTTTAGTGGCTTAAATACAGCCATGGAATGAACACTAGTCTAAATTACATGTTCAGAGGGCCAGCAGGAACTCCTGTGACACTGATAAGGCCAGCACTGATGAATGCTCCTGGCTGTCCCTCCAAGTGCTTAGGCAGTTCATATTTCTGACATTAAACAGTTAAAGAAAAAAAAAAGATTGCTATTGCTTTTAGTGACATCAGTTGTCTACTCCTGTCATCTTGATCAGGGTTAAGCAATCAATTTTTTCAGTCTGATTCTTGGAATAAGAGGTTCTTCATTACCAGGTGGAAGCTCTCTGAGCAGTCAGACTGCTTCAAACCCCAACGTGAATAATAACACTTGTGCCTTGATTTCTTTCTTGTTCTTCCCTACACTTTCATTTGATTCGAGTGCTGATACTCCATTTCAGTTCTGAGCTTTCAGTTATCAAGTATCTCTTAATACTGTGCTTTCAAAAATCACTGCCAACTGAACAGAGCACCACCACCGCCCTGCGGGTATCGCCCTCAGTGCCGTACATTCTCTCACTCCATCCACTGACTCCATATGCAGCCCGATATCTGATTTCCAGACAAATCAGTAGGAGGGAACCGACTTCAACAGGAATAGAATCAGATAACAGTTAATCAGATAACAGCTTTGCTCACCAGAACACTGTTACTTGATGTAACCTCATGTCACACTGGAGCTTCTGCAGGGGAGCAGACACACAGCATTACACACAGGGAGCTGGCTGGGGGTACCTGAACTCACAAACACCACCCAAAGGTACAAAGAAATTCTTAGCAGTGATGTGGGATTAAATAATGAAAAATTGCATCAGGACATGCTTGAGGTGGTTCGGCCACATAGACCACACCGATATATTTATAAAGAACCATGTAAATTAATATATCCTTGCATATCTTTGTATTTTATAGTTAACTGGTTTAACTGTAAACACACGTAACTGAAGTTGGATACTTGGAAGACAGCATTTATTGTGAAAAAGATTCCGTAGAACAGAGAACTCAGTTGATTATTGATTGTAATTACGAATGTCTACAAAAGCGGTGCCACTGCTGTGCGTGATTTCAATGCTTTGATTCCTCCTGTCCACTGACAAATAAACATCACTTGTAAAACACTGTCACACTGCCCAGCTGCTAAATATTACTGCTTATGATATTAGTAGGACAGTTCTTGTGCAAACAGCTCTGGAAGCTGCTTTAGCATTTCATATGTTCATTTATTAGATGAACAGATACAAGTGAGGTGTTTGCTTTTTCCAGGGGAAAAGGAATTTAAAACACTGTGAACTCTCAGCATTATAAACACTTCCCTAAAACCAATGCAAACAGCTAAAGAGCATTCTCAGGGCTCACGGCACAGCCATCCCTTTTGGTGAAGATGGACAGGATCACAAAACAGGGAGGTTTGAAGGGAATTCATGACTCAAGGGCAGAGCACCTTTTTACTGTGGCACCTCACGATTCGTACTCAGATATTACCAGTGCGTTTGCAATACTGTTTTTCTGGATGTTTTGCAAGGATTTGCAGTTTGTCAGAGTGGAAGTTTCCCTTCAGTAGCTCAGAAAATGCTATCTGCAGAACAAATAGTGCAAGAGCTTTTCCGAGTGCTGCACTGCAGCCCAACTGGTACGTTTGCTCTGAAAGTAGCCTCTACTATTGTGTTTTAACTCACTGAAATCTAAACAGGGAAAAAAAGTCTTTTGATTTTTCTTGTTTAAGCCAAAATCTTCACACCACATTTCCCTGCATTATCATTATTTCCACAAATGACAAAAACTCCTGAGGTGCTACAATGGCAAAAAAGTTGCCACACTGTCTCCACACTGCTGTAAATGCATCAGAGCCTTTGAAACCTTTATATTCACATCCCCACAACAAAGCAAAACTCACCTCAGAGCAAGACAGAAGCGGCATGATCAACACAGGACACGCTGTCAGCACATGTATGGAGAAGACTGAGCAACACAGAGTTCAGAGAACTTCAGAAGAGGCAGAAGAACTCTGTTAGAGAAAGGGCAAGCAGAAACAGCTGCAGTTATCAGCAAGACTCAATAATACTTCCATTATCTGTGAAATACTTCTTATTAGAATCACAGAATGGCTTGGGTTGGAAGGGACCTTACAGACCACCCAGTTCCAACCCCCAGCTGTGGGCTGGATGCCACCCACTAGATCAGGCTGCCCACCCAACCTGGCCTTATTAGACTCAGTTCCAAAATATTTCATAGAACATAGGGAATTACAGACAAGAACAGCACCAGAAAGACATTAACCCCAACACAGCACATCCTGCAGAGGGGAAGGACACTTGCTTCCAAACTCCGGCGTGAACCCAGCCTGCTGCCAATGGAATATTTTAACAGTATTTAGAGTAATATTCTCATAGCAGAGCTAATCTAAAATGAAGCTGTGAGTAACTTCACAACAAAAGGTCAGACAGGTTGCAGATGTAGTCAGTGGAACCTCATAAACTCCACAGATGTAGAATGACACTGTCCTTTCACTTCCATGCTAATAAGCCACTTAAAAATGCTCCACAGTGACAACCTTAGAATTATCTTGTCTACAATTCCTCGTTTTTAAACGAGGTTCCTTTGGCGTACAGCTTGGTTTCCATGCAAATGCACTGACTGATGTCTTTTATTTCGTTTCATAGGCTTCTCTATTAGTCACAGGCTATTTACATAATGTGATGGAAGTGGCACCTTTGTGGAGCTATTCTCTGTGCAGAATTCATTTCACCCTCACACCTAGTGAGGAAAACTTGCTAGTTCATTTAGATGCTTTGGCTGTAACCGTCAGAGGAAACATGAATTTGTTCTTCCAACCAAGAACGGATACCACAGTCAAAAGAAGCTGATAAAGTTTGGGGTCCCCCCATAGAAGACTGCTTACCCAAATTTGCCATCTTGTTTCAGACCAGAGACATCTGCAGGGCTACTTACACTGCCCCAGCACCTATAGATCCCTCTGCCTTCTCATCAGTCCAGGCCTACAGACCTACCCATTGCCAGGCAACAAAATGACTACTTGGGGGATAAACTGGTTTGGATGGTATAGTGTTATCAGATGATCCCCTTATTTAAATTCCGCCTGGAAGCCATCTCAGAACATCACCACAATTTGTAAAACACCTCACCATGACTGTTCTTGTGATCATGCTGCTATATTTTCAAGTAGTTGGCCAATGGAATCCATTTAAACCACGTGAGATTGTTGTGTTGGAGTGTGAGGTTTTTGAGTTTGTTGCGTTTTGGTTTGATATATAAATGCAACCACTGTTTTCTTACACATGAGAAGTAAGTCTAGACAAGAATAAAATTCAAGAAGTTTGCTGTGGATTGAAACAAGAAAGGAAAGCCCAGAGCAGCCCTACTGTCTTTTGTCTCTCCAGAGCCAACTGCAACAGTCTCCCCTATTCTTGTCAAATTCTCCTCAACAAACATACTTAGCTGCCATCCCCTTCCCTTTTAAGGGATTCTGCAGGAATTTAACAGCACCTTGCAGCCCTCACCCCTTTCCGTTGCCTCTTGGATGGATTCCAGCATGAACCTGGATTCCACTCCCACTCTGGCTGGCAATCAGACTTGCACTCCTTCTCCTTGGGACCCATTTAAACCACCACCAAATACCCCCAGAACCACAGCCCAGGCTTTCTCCCCAGGCTGGCTCCCATCAGGGTGAGTCCCGCAGGCACCACACATCCCCAGCTCTTTGTCAGAAGCGTGGTGCTCACTGCAGAGTCAGGCAGGGAGGAATGGCAGGATGTCACACCCCAGCAGTTCTCAATGCTGCCATCTGGCTTAGTGACCATCAACGTTATTCTAAGGCCGCATTCTCCGGGGGCAGCCAGAACCTTTGAGCATTTCAGAAGTTCCTGCCAACTGGAGTCAGACCTCACGTTTGTAAGGCAGAAAGCCCCCAAAATGAGGTATATGAGGCTTTAACCATACTTTCCAGAGCTCTTTTTTTAGGTAAAACACCACTTAAAACTTCGCCCATGTTTAGGTGCACATTCAAAACCATGAGATATTACATGTAATTGTCTGTCTGTGCTACAGCTGAAGTATCTGGAGTCCCGGGGCTGAGTGGGGACGCAGGGCTGGCGGCTTCTAATTAAAGGCCATGCTGAGACCCCTAAAAAAATGGCCATGGAATTAGTATTGAACCCAAAAGGAAAATCTGAGTTGACTGAAAGGTCATCAAACATAGGGAGATAATTATTGCTTGGTGTTCCAGGAAACCCAGGCTCTGACACTAAATTAAAAGAAAAAAAAAAAAGCAGCACTGGAAGCCTCTGATGAACGATAACAAAAAGATTCTTTCTTTCCTATTCCCATCATGCAAACAGACCAAGCATGGAGATACTGAGGGCTTTATACAAGAAAACACCAACCATCACGTAAGCCTGAGCACCCTGCTGAACTTCAAGCCTTTTTTCCACTGACATAGAGGACAAATCAAATATTTCAAAGGGAAAAGTCTTTGTTGTTGTTGTTACTATCATTTACTTTTCTGACTAATTCATTTACAAAGTTGATTAGCTTTTTTCTCATGCAGATGTTGCTCCTCACCTCATTCCAAAGTGAAAATACACAATCTGCTAAGGTTCTAGGGGTGCTGAGGTTGACAGGAGGCTCAGTGGGGCTGGTGTTTAAAACAAAAAAGCAAACAAACAACAAAGAAAAGAAACACTTTCTGTACATCTTTGCACAGAGGGGATCTGCAGCAGCTGTACAGAAAGCACTGGAAAATAGCAACAGCCAAGTTAGGAACAAAAGAGGTTGTGAACAGCGAAAAATTGTGAGCAGTCAATATAATTAAGAGTTATAGCACCTCTACTGCTAAGAAATAATAGCTACTTGTACTCACGGAAAAGCTGAAAAAACACCAACTGCTCGTTTAAGAAGGCTTTAAAAACACGTGGGATCACAGAATCCTTGAGGATGGGAAGGGACCTCTTGAGATCATCTCTCCTAACCCTCTGTGCTCAGTGCACAATCATAAATTTACCTAATTAAAACTTCAAAAGAAAAAAGCTAAGGAGCTGCAATCCCTTTCTGTAACATTCAAAGGAAAAGAATAATTTTCCATTTGTTTAGTTTCTTTCATCACATTTCTGATCTACCCTTAGTTACTGGGTCTGAGAAAAATATCAACTGCTACTGCTGGAAACTGGGAGAACTCCTGTGCCTGTATCCTGCAGCTGGCACTGACACCCAAGACAATGTTCGAAGGCACTTGCATCAAAGTGGCTGAAGTGCCAAAAGCGTAAGGAGAACAGAGAGCTGTGGATGACAGCGCTGGAACAAACCAAACTCACAGAGACATGGAAGAAGATCAGACCGCCAGCTTCCATGCCCAGGCTCTAGGTGGCACTTCAAGAAGTGAAGACCCACTTCACTGCCCAGACTATAGATGTGCTTTCTTTCCAGCTGAATAAGCAGCATCAGATCCAAAGCGTATGCAGATCCGGGAACATGGGCTTGTCAGAAGAGGAGAGAAAGCAACAGTTAGAAATAGGTCTGTGGAACAGGGGAAGGAAGAAGAGCCCAGTGTGGGACCTGCATTAGGAGGGACTGGCAGGGTTGTCTGAAGGGTGCATGGCACAGCGCCGGCTGGCCTACCAGCAAAAGAGATCCACAGTGCGGGCAGCAGACATCTCAGCAGGATCAAAGCCTTATTTTTAAATCTGTCCATTCCAATTCCAGCATTTGAAGCCAGAAATAGCATAGCAGGAGCACCATATGGGGAGCACACTCCTCTCCAAGATGGGGCGAGGGAGCAGGTCAGGCTGCGTGCGATCTCATTTCAGTGCTGAGCGTTCATCCCGGCTTCGGCTTTTAGAGTAAACACGGCGCTAATCTGATTGTGCTAAAGGTGGCATGCAAGTAATACCTGCCTCGAGGAGCAGCTCGATTGCTTTAAAGGTAAAACAAAGTCAGTATAAAAGGTTGACACATATTCCTTAAGATCAGATTTGACAACCACCCTCCTGACATTATTAAATATAAAACACAGATGCCAGTAAATTGCAGAACCTCTGGATTCTCATCATCCAAGCAAGCTCTTCTGATCTTTTTTTTCCTATATCTCTACCATGCACTGTAGCATTGGCCTCCAAATCCACTACAATTCAATTGATGCAGCTGGTAGGAAACTCATGGGCACTGATATACATACACTCTCGTTAGGTCTGTCTGGTGACAACAGGAACAAAGTTTGCTTTTGGCCTTGTACATTTGCCCAGACACACTGGGCCCCTGCCTGCTTCATCAGCTGCTCTGCACCACGCCTGCTCACCACTGAGATGGGATGGGGAGGAGCAGAGCTGCAGAGGAAGGAGCATCTCTGGATGTCAGCACATCACATCCCCACGCGAGGGCCACCACGCAGGGGCAGGTCCTGCAGGCAACATCACAGGGCCAACATGACAATAAACAGAGCTGGCATAAGGGCAGCACAGAGGTTTCCACACACCTCCCAGCTGGGTGAGCAGGCTCATTCTTGGGCACAGAAACGTCAAGGACACATCGGAGCCCTGTCCTGGTAACACATCTGGACACCGCTGCTCCCGCAGGCTGAGCCCCAGGACAGGTGGTGCCTGCTTACTTCAAACCTGCGCTGATGTGCCTGTGCTGCTCCTAACTGCAGATGGCTTCGAATGAGCCTCGCATGGAACATGAGCTCAAAGTATGCGGCCCCCAAGCATGACCTCCCCAGCCCTCCCAGCAGTTCCTGGCTGATATTTACAGCAGTTTCCATATTGCCTCCAGGCGCTGCACCACAGCTGCAGGATTTATTGCTTATCTACCTTTTCTCTCATCGTTGGTTGCACTAAGTTCTCTCCCTGACTGTCTCCATCAGCACAACATGCCTCTTTGTTGCCCAAAGGCATGTCCCATATACTGGACAGCCAGCAAAGCTGGTGAAAAACCCATTGCTGGCAACTCCTCCACATCCTATCACCCACATACCAGCACCAGCTGCAGGCAGCACTACAAATAAAACATCAGCTTACCTGAACACATTAACTTCTACATGAATTGCTGAATTTCATAGGCTTCTGAGGATTTTTGTAGGTTGATTACACATTGCAAAGCAGATGGTTGGGGCTATATAAAAACCACCCTCTTTACTGTTCAGCATTTAGATTAATCTACTACCTGGTTTTAACTTCTCAGCAGCCATCCTCCTGCAAAAACAAACGCTTTCCAGTCCTGGTCAAAAAGCCTTGAAAGGCTTAAATATTCACAGGAAGGATGATAGAGATGCAGAGAACATCTCCTTTGTACAGCAGCAAATTGCCTCAAATCTCCACAGCTGTAGGTAAGACAAATCTCACTTAAGTTGCACTCACCAGTGCACTGAATATACCATAAAGCACTTGGCTTGTAGGATCAAAGGCAGGAAACGTGTCATCATCTGGGGCTATTATGAACAGAAAAAAGGTTTTACCCAGCCTGAGATCCCTGAATACACACAGGAAACAGATTAGTCCCATCTCAAATCTTGTTGCCCATTTCTAGCTAGAGCAGCACAGTCAGCCTTCAGAACCCTGCTGGCTCTACCCAGACCCTCAATTTCCCTCCGCTTCCTAATCTCCACCACTCCCTTACTGGGAAAGAGCAAAGACGAAGCTTCTCACAGTATTTAGCAAGAACACAGACATGATGCAATGGCCCAGAACAAGGATTTAACAACTCGTAATTTAGGTTTACTAATCAGGACATTGCAAATTAAAGTTTTGATTGGGGAGGCAAAGGAGGGCGGGGGAGAATTAGGGACTTCCAGCAGCTGTAGCCTCTAGGTCAAACAAGTCGTTTCCATTCACTTGGGTCATTTTTTAATTAAAAAATAACAACAGCTACAAAGCAAGGGAAATCAAGGGATAAACTTTGGCTCCATTGAGAAAGCCATGTGATTTTACCAGTGAAAGTAGCAGGCTACCAAACAGCTGAGGTTTCACCAGGCCCATCCTTTGCCTCCCTGGGGCTTTTGCCTGAGTGGAATTGGAGATTTTGCTCATATGTCTGCCCCCATCACTGGTAATGCACAGATCTTGTCTGGGAATCTCAGACTTGCCACACACGTACTGTAAGCCTACCTGTACCTGTACAACAAATCCAGTGACTCTGGAACACGACGGGTTTACTCTTCGTGCACAGCCACCCACTTTCCAGAGAGCACCTGTGAGACGCAGGAGAACAACTAGTGTCAGCTTGGAGTTTTGACAACAACCAAGAGCTACACTTAGTAAGGAGAGGCTTGAAACTAGAGTGAAAAAGGTGCTGCATTCCCACCCCAAGTCTGTGATCTCAGTAGGTCAGCTGGAGCTCATAGCCTGGACAGACCAAAGCCAGCTTGCACAGAAGGCACTCAACCATTCACGTGCACATTATGAAGAACTTTAGTTTTTGATAGCCCATGCTTCTGGCATGGTGAGGACTCCAGAAATTATAATTTGTCAAACACTGGGAAGGAATTAGTCCCAGGAGCAGCAATACCTCAGCACTGAGCACAGTGGGGACACAACCAACCTCAGACAGTTACGGAGGTGCCAGGATCGCCTTCATATCACTCTTGGAGCCAAATTCAAGCCTGCTTTGCCTTCTCTGCTGTTCATTCCACGTAAGTGCCAAGTGACATTAACATGAAGGCTCCCTGAAATTCCATCTCACTAACATTTAACAACAAGCTATTGATTTGTGTCTGTCTTGCGTCAAGACTTGTCAGCAAGCTGCTGTGAAGGACATGTGAGTAGAGCACGGCACTCCAGAGACGTTCAGTGGCCACTGCAGCTCCCCGAGGGATCTGCACACTTCAGTAACCCAGACAATTCCACTTTCCCAAGCCAGATGGCCAACTGATCTGATACTGCAGAGCAGGGCTTTGTCGTGCTTCATTACACAGTCTGCTTCCAAGTACAGTTGAACACCTTCAGATCATCTGGAAACAGCAACAACAACAAAAGAACAACAACAGAAATGCATTAGTCTCAAAACTGTCCTAAGTTAGAAACATGGCAATACGTTGTTAATAAGTCTTGATCCTTCCTAGGGAGATCACTGCAATATACGGATTCTCCTAGGAAGTATTTTGCTCTTGGAACGTTGCAAAATTTTTGGAGAGTGTGGATTCATTAAAAAACCACTTCTGCTTTTTTTCCTCAGTTTTGAAAAGAAGGAAGAAAAAATGACCCAAACTCCTTCCACATCTCTCTCTTTAATTGTATTGACATTTTGTCTTTATCTCCAGAGATCAGGGTTAAAGTTTCAGCTCAGTCACAAGTTCAGGCCTTGATGGAATTGCTTTAGTCCTTAATAATTATTTGTCCACACTGTAAAACTATTACCCCCCAGTCTGCCTCCATTAGCCTCTGTTGTTTGGCCAAGGCAGCAGGCTGTATGGCTGACACCTGATACACAGGCTGGGCTGGGCCAGTTGGGCAGTGCAGGCACTGCCTGCACAGAGCACACTTCCAGCTCAGGAGTACTGTGTGCTTTGGGGGAGAGGAAAAGATTAATTCCTCACAAACTTCAAGAGGAGTGGTCACCTTATTGACATATTTCCCGGCATCTCCTGCGTGCAAACTATTCTTGGCACTGGAGAAAATCAAGGTCGTATCATGCTTAGATTGTATCTAATTAATTTTTCATACTAAAAATGTTTTCCAAGTCAGATGGCTGATACGTGGTTATTTAGAAAGCAGAAGGAGCAGACAGGAAAAAAAACAAAGCCCTCAACTTTGTTCACTGAACAACCTTTACCTTTGGCCTTGCTTGTCAAATTGTGTTTGATACTTCTGAGCAGGGAAGGAACTGCAGAGAAGGATGAATCTTCAGGGTTTTAGTATATCCATTTTGGTGGCCTTTAGAGTTATCCTTTCCCATTCAAGCCAAAACTCTCCGGGGTGAAACTCTGGAGCACAAAATGCTGACCTCTGGGTTACCTTCTGCTAGGTAGGAGGATAGCAAAAGACAGGGAAAGACCCTTGGGTCACCTTCATCATCATCATCATCATCTATAGGTAACATGGGGCCATGGAGAAAGATGCACAGGGAAACCTGGAGTCCGGCTCTGCCATGGCTGTCACCTTCATGGTGCAGTTTGTTCTGCCAGGACAGCTCAGCAGGGACAGGGCGTGCTGCAGAAGACACAGAGCAGCAATCAGAGTGTTTGCCTGTGCTGGGGCAGAGAGGGGCGAAGCATCTGCCCTCCCTGCCTGGGTGCAGCTCAGGCTTGTACAAGCGGTGCAAAGGCATCTCTGCCCTGCTCCTGCCAGGCAGCATTTGCCCGAATGTCACAGGGAAAGGAAAGTAAGTGCTCCTTAATTATAGCCCTTCTGTTGTTCGACTCAGGGGTTTTGTTAAAAGGGAGAAAGCACAGAGGGCAGCTAATCAGCTGCTCCTAACAAATGAAGCTCTGGAGATAGATTTTTCAAGTGATTAGTGGTGCAAACATGAATTTCACAACTCAAAACCTATGCATTTTCATCCAACAACTACCTTCCTTAGGCAAGAAAGGACCAGAGAGGGACAGCTGACAGCCAATACAGCCTCAAGTGCCGTTGGCTATATTACCAGAGTACACAGACTTAAAAACATATTTTGCAGCTCTGTTTCCGTAGTCCAAAGAGCTCTGCAGGTTCCACATGAGGCTTTAATTAGAAGCAAAAGCCCTCAGTGTACCTTTGCACATACAATTCTCGCATGACAAAATATTGCTTGCTGGCCAAAATGCCGTTCAGCAGCATCTCAGCACCACCACTCCCATGCTCGAGTTAGAAGCTCTAATGACAGAGCCAACAGCTGCCAGCGACTTACAGGCTGAATTGGGGAGTGGAGCAGCTCAGAGACAGATGATACAGCCTGAAGGGAGCTGATGATAAGCCTGGTGGCAGCAGACAGCTCAGAGGTGTGCCGTGCTCCATCCCTACCTGCCGGTACCGGGAGGTGACATGCGCTTGCAGCTGGGATAGCAGCATCAGCAGGGAAAGCTCACCTCACAGAAGCTGAGGTGAGAAAACCTGTCCTATAGAACACAAACCAGATTTAGCTTAAACCTCCAAAAAGGACAGCGTTAAAAAAACTACCACTTGTTTACCACTCATTCCCTGATTCAATGAAGGTTAAAGTTGTACAACTTTCACCAGTGACTTAAACCTCTCTGAGCAATAGGGAAACAACTGTTTGCACCAGAGGGAAGTGTGTGAAGCTGAACACAGCGGTGTGCAGAGCTGTGAATCTGAGTCCCCAACAGCCAGAGAGGGAGACGTGAGCTGATGTTCTTCCTTTCTTCATGCTTGATTCCATGAGAGTTTCTGGTGGGTGTCAGCCTTTGTCCTCTCCCAGCTCCCCCGTGCAGCAGCCAGCCCTGCAAGGGCAGGGAGCTCTGAGCTGAGGGCATGGCAGTCATAGCACTGCTGCTGCACTGCTCCTCCTGCCCTCTGTGCTCTCATTACAGAGCACTGCAGACATTCACTGTGTAACCACAGCCTGCTGCTAACGGGGAGTTTGCCACCCAAGAAATGCCAGGACTTATAATTAGTGCAGTCCTGCACTGTAACTGAACCTGCCATTAACATTTAATTATAACTGCTGACCATGGAAGCATGAATAAAAGCACTGTCTATACATTATACAGAGTGACATAAACTATGCTCCACCTATAGTGAAACCAAACACCAACAACAGACCCTGTAGGCAACAACCTCCTCTGCCCTGCTCTCCCCTGTGCTCATTTCCAGGTGCTGCTTCCTGCCACCAGGCCCCATCTCACCCCACCTGACAGGTCCTTCTTGGACAGACTCCATCTCTGCAACACACACTTTGAGTTACTGTTTCCTGAATCCTGAACTACCCCAGACATTGGTGCACTGCATCCAATTGAGGATACTTCTCCTCCTTCCACAGCTACAGAACTACAAAAGTACACCTGAATACACATGGGACGTGAGGGTAAAGGCTGATCCCCGTGCTTACACAGGCTTGCAGATAACTGCTCCACAGTCCCCAGCAGAATTAGCTCACGCCCCGTGTGTGCACAGTGCGATCAAGATACGAGAAGGAAAGCATTGCATAAATACACATTTGTCAACGGGGGTGGAACAGCTGAGACCAATTTTCATTGTCGCTTCTGCACTTCGATATGCTTTGTAGATTTCCTTCAGCAGACGATTCAATCCGTCTCAATTAAAGTAACACAATGTAATCTTCCTTTTGATTTCATTGTTCCCCTCCTGCCAGATATACGAAGTCCAAAATATTTTCAAAACGCATTCAAAGTAATTTTAAAATAGGAAGATTTCCAAAATTAGCACACATCTCCTCCTAATGGGTTCAGAACTGCATGCTGCGAGTCTGGCAACACATTGATTTTTGGTACTTAGTTTTAAAAGATCTCCAAAGTATGCCAGCAGGAATCTGAGCTGCTACTTCCCAGGAAACTCTATTGGATGTGGGCACTCGCATCCCCCAGCAGAACAACCTGCAGCCGCTCTCTTCCCCACGTGGGCCCAGCCAGGATGATGGATGGTGCTGGTGGAGCAGCCCACGGGAGCTCCGGAGCAAAGCAGCAGGGAAGGTTGCAAATAAGAGCCCAGAACAAGAGATGCAGGGAAAGAAGCCGAGCAGAAATCTGGATGGTGCCCATAACTTGGAGGATGATGCTGGGAAAGATGGACTGCCCGGCCGTTAGGCTCTGTGCCCCGGCAGCTTTGCTCACTGCTAACTCTGGCAGATCTGACCTGACAACTTAAAAGCTTTTCCCCGCCAGCCGTAAGTTCCCACAAGGTAAAGTATGTATTTACATACAGACAAACCTGCCAAACAGCAAAGTAGAGCTCTGCTCAGAACTTCTGCACTCTCCTGTATCCAGAAGACAGGTGGGGAAGTGCAGTCCAACATCACCCCATTAATGAATGTGGTTTCTTCTATCCTCCCCCCTTCCATCTCCCTCCCCTTGCTAAACCTCATCAACACTGGACTTCACACCCAAGCTCTGCCATGAAGCAATGGCAGTGCTGATACCTCCCTGGGAAGAGCTGAGGAGCTCTTAGCACAGGGCAGCCCAAAGCTCTCAGCAGCAGCTGAGACACCAAGCACTGCAGTGCCATGCATACACATGTGTATAAGGACAGCAACAGCAGGTCTCCTCGCCATGCTCCCCCAGAGCTGAGAGAGGCTGCCTGCTCTTGCACACACTAGCTGAAGCTCACGCACCACATTCTGGAAGGCAAAAACACCAAACTGTCAGTGCTGCCGTAGGAAATTATCACATGCCATCTTTGCAAGAGTTAGAGTAATTGTGCTTTCATGAGACTTGGCTCTCCAAATTGCAGAGCTGCTGGCAATAATTAAGAGAAATGGCACACCAGCATTGCAAGGATTTAAGCTTCCATTAGCTGCTGACAGAGGGTTTTATACAAGCAGTTGTTGCAGGAACCTTTCCTCAATAAACTATTCAAAGGCAATGATTGCCTCCTCCAAGCCATGGAGCTGCACATTACGCTGCAGCACTTGTCCCTGCTCACCCACAGCTCTGCAACCACTTAGCAAGGAGACCGATGCTAAAGCAATCAGCACATCCAAACTCCTACTGCAGCAGGTGTGCACCAGGACCCAAAAAACTGCCTTAGAAATTTTACTTATCTGTACTTACATACTCAAAATTGATATGCCAGGTCTCATATTCTTACTTCTTATGTCTGCATTTTTATCAGTCTGCCCCCACCTGAAGATGCTGGAACTAAATGCAATGCACATTCGCATCAATGAAAGATATTCCCCTCATATCCAAAAGAATTAAATGAAAATCTCAATGCCAAGGCCCTACCACACTGTGATACTGACTATTAATACAGTGCATATATCAGTGTGGGCAATGCAACATAACGCTATATTAAATCCTTTAAGAATAGAGTCTTATCAAAAATGCTGGACAGAAAACGTGCCCTCCCGGAACAAGGGTGGTATTTGCAGCACACATTGCAATGTGGGGAACACTGCACATCACCAGCTCGGCCAGGACACACAAAGGTGCGTTTGTGGGCTACAGGGAGATACTGAGTACTTTTAAATAGTGAAAACAACAACAATGTTAAGGACCCTGCTGTGGCTTTATTCTTACAGCTTCAATGCTCAGTAGCACATCACCTGTTCGGTGAGAAGCAGGGCGCTGGTGCCACCTGCTGTCTGCTCCGTGCTGGGCAGATCAAATAATGCAGCAAACTCAGCTGCTTCATACCAGAATCTCCCACGCTGTGCCTTCCCTGAGCCTTTCATACCGACAGCTGAGCACTGCCATAGCTCCTCGGGCTGCTGCCCGGCCACAAGCTGTCTCACACCGGGTGGTGGGGTAGGAGGTTGCTGAGCACTGAGCCAATGTGGTGCACCTTGCAGCGTGGGACGGGCACTGCTCTTCTCAGACATCCCTGCCTGCAGAGCGACACGCTGAGCACATGCAGGGAGCTGACAGCAGGCAGCCCAGGCACCCAGGTGGTGACAGAGCCACATCCAGTGGGAAAACTCACCCAAATAATGAACACACGTCATGGAGCTGTCACAGTGCAGTTGGCAGAGGTTTGTTGGGACCCAGCTCGGGGGCACAGCGGTGCACTGTCTCTACAGGTATCAAAGTTAAGTGCCCTACCCAGGGCTGATAAGTATCCAGCAATGTGCACCACTCCTCAAATTACCCATAGATGTGTGTACAGCTCTGACTGACACGGCTTTAAGTTACAGTGGAAAAATATATTAGATAGGTCAAAACATCGAGTTAAACCCAAGGGAACAGTACCAGAAGGCTTAGCTCTAAGATCACCCACTAAGCAGATGCCTTAAGGCGTCATACAATACATCATCTCCATTGCAACACCAAGCGCACTTGAATTTGGGGCTGGTCAGACTGTCCACTAACACACACTGCTCTGGGATTCAGCAAAATTGCTAACAGAAATTAATGCCCAAAGATGATTGAGGATGGCTGCCCGCAATGCCACTTTTATTACATAACACACAAATTGCTCACGCTCATTTGCAATCCCTTCCCACCACACTTGCTCAACCCTCTAGAAGGCTACAAACACGCCAGCAGAATCTAGATTTGCCTAATGGTGACATCATTGGAGAATTTACTCCAACATACTGTGATGAGCAGCCAGGCTGGCTCTGTGACCACACCACATCCATGGGATGGAGGCTAACAGCAGAAGCAAGGTCAAGTCTATCCTGTTGTCCAAATACAGCATCACTCCCGCAAAGCCAGAAGAGCCAGCCTAAATGTGGGTCTGGACCAGCACACAAACAAGGATGGAGGCACTGGAGCAGTGAGTGCAGCTCTCAGACAGGTCTGGCTAAGTTTAATCAGATTGGACCCACTGATAGGCTCAGCCAGTTTCAGACAGGTCGGACTAAGTTTACCCAGCAAAACTTGGCTGAATCTGTCAGTGCTCACTGCCCACCTGGAGACCTCAGTGTGAGAACATAGGAAGGAGGATGGGGAGAGCCCCAGCACATGATTAGGAGCCCTCCATGGGCAATCTGTGACACCTCTGTGCGACTTCAGCCTCCCTGAGTTTGTCCCTCTATGTTCACTGGTGTTTGCTTTTAACCTGCAATCCCCCATTCAGTGCACTTCGCTGAACAACACTGGGTACCAACCTGCAAACATTCAGCAGGTGCAGAAGCCTGTCCTCGTGGGGCTGGCTGCTCAGCATCCCCTCCCCCAGCATCTCCCCCCAGCCAGCCTCTGACTGCCCAAAGTCAATCACTCCCTGGGAAAGACCAGCTGTGTCTGCCAGGCACTCCTCTCCCTTCCAAAGTTCATAGCGTCACCAAGCTCCCATTTTCCTTGCAACATGAACACCTGCTTATGCTCGGCTATTGCCAGCACAAATGGGAAGATGGGCTGGATTTCCTCAGAGGCTGCAAGTTTCTGCCTGAACACTGAATCCAAATATTGGCCACAAGAATCAATTCAACTCATACCATCAAACCTAGCCTAGGCACCAACTGGCCGATGAAGAAACTAATTTTCCACAGGGCAGCTCCATTCATTGTGACACTAAGACTGCTTGTTACCCCATTCCTCTGTTCAGAAATCCTCTCTGAGAAAAGGAATATCACTGTTCATCTGTCTCAGAACTTGATGTGGTGTCAGTGGAAATGTCATTTCAAAAGGTCCTGACAGAGCCCTTGAGGAAGAAGGGCCCCAGCATTTGCAGCCCTTGCAGCAGCTGCTTTTCCATTTTGAGAAGGGTTTAAGATGGCTGGAATAGCCTGTCTCTTCCCACCAGCCCTGTATTAGACCCAGTGTCAAAAGTTCACCTGCTAATGACGCCATCAGGAGGCAAATAATAGTTTAAATTCCTTGGGCTAGATTGTCTAGCTGGGGGATCCAAGCAGATCCCATTGACTGGACCCCAAGGACTTAACCAGTGCAGAATCCCACACTGGGCAGCTTACATTTCTTTTGCACAACTGCTATGGACCAACATGGTACATACTGCAAAAATGTGTGCTGACTACTGCATATATCAAATCCTCCCCACATCGTGGTAAAGAAATCACTAACGTGTATCCCTGCTTCTCCAACCTCACACCTCCCCCACCGTGGGGCTGCAAGGCAGCAGAGCTGAAGGACAGAGAGCACCCCAACCCCCTGGGTGCAGATGCCCGGGGGCAGTTTGCAGCAACTCCAAAAAACGGCACAGCCATTAATAACAGTACGAGGAGTGGTGCTTTAGCAGCTCACATAAAAGTGATTTATGCTTTTTTGCACAGCTTCTAAACCACGACTTGAATGAAGCAGGCAGGTAACTGTAGAAATGAAGGAGCCTGCGTCTGCAGGAAAGCTGACTTGCAGTATTTCCCAACTGGAAACATGTGGAAGACCTCTGGGATCCCACAGAAGCAGCTAAGGCAGTGCACCTTAGATGGCTGGGCATGGCTTTGCCAAGCAGCTGGGTGATTTCTGGGGTGACAGAGCTGCAGAAGGCTGACAACGCCAAGACTGCACCCAGCACAGCTGTGAGAGGGCGGAAGACAAGATGCAACTCGCCTACAGATGCTTTCAGCGTGACAGCCAGCTTCACTTGGGGAGGTCTAGTCCTACCCCTGAGTACCTACACAAAGCAGCTCCCCAGAACACACAGTTAGGTAGCATTTCAGAGCATGGGACCTTCCAGGTGAATGTGCTTCAGAAATGCCCTATCTCCAGCATGCCCTCTACATGAACATCACTGAATAATGCACCTTGCTTGAGGTTTAAGCATGTAACAGCAGTGTTCCTTCAGCTCCCATGGCCTTACACAGCTCTTCTACCAAGTCTGGAGGAGATGCTGTTGGACTCAGAGAGATGTATGCTGACTTCACCAAACCCAAGCTATCCTCTGCATTCATTCCTCAGCATCTGAGCAGGGAAAGCAGCTCAAATTTTCTTTAATATCCCAAGCTCATAGGAAAATCAGTACATTCCAGATTTGCATAGAAATGCCCTGCTTCCAGTGAAGTTTTGTCTCACTTTTCTTTCTGGCCGTTCAATGCAGAGAATCACAATCAATCCAAACTAGAATCCTTCCAGCAGCTAGCAGAACTAACGTGGTAAGTTATAAGCAGCTGTGGACCTCGCCACCTTTGTATCTCAACAGCAAACCTGTTTTGTTGCAGCTAATGGTGCTGCTCTCCTGACTTTCCAACAGGCTGGAGAGAATAAATTGCTGCAGTTTATCCCCATACAGCTGACATTCCCGCCATGCCATCACTCACAAGCAGGGATCCGCACATCAGAAATGTAACCCCCCACCCCAGGCAGCCCGCAGTCCTCGGAGAGGAGCTGGAGGAGAGGAGACTTTCCACTTCAAGACGCAGCACTGCCTCAGGCTGATGGCAGCAGGAGCCCCAAAACCCAACTGATGGCTTAGAGGTGAGTAATACTTTGACTTCCATCACACTGATTGTGCTCTCGGGTTACGTGCTAGCTTTCTAGAAGGGGGGAAGGAGAGGCAAGCATCACAGTGCTCCCCTTCCAGCACGCCGAGTTCTGCTCTTACCTGTGAGCTCATCAAGAGAGGGCATCTGGGCATCCTGGCAAACCAGGAGCTCTGGCCCCTCAGCATGTCTGCCTCCACGAGCATCTCTTACCTCCAAGATGAGCTCTCCTCCTTGAGCATTTCACCTCATGAATGAGTTATTTTGCAAACAGCCAACCCATCAGTATTTGATTTAGTGTTTTGGGTTGGGAGAAGAAGAGGACAGACCACAAAGCATTCAGCTGCTGCTTCATGCTTGGCTCAGATGCAGGCTCAGGCGTGCAGCACAGCATCCACCACTGTGTGGAAGCCTAAAGACAGCTCACCAGTAGGTAAAAAGGGACAGAGATGCTACAGGGAATAAGCTGGCCAGAAAATATAACTCCTACTTTCAGTGAGAGCCTTTTCATAGCCCTGGGAACTATATGCAGCAGAGGTACCAGGAATCACTGCCTTTCAGCAGCAGCAGACTGCTCTGACCCTCTAGCAGCACCTCATTTGAGGCCACAGAAGTTCACAATCCAGCAATAAAGCTACCATCATGTGCCTCGAGGACGCCTTCCCTGAGCATTCCCCAGCAGTGCAGCCCCAGCACAAGAAAGCTTTTATGCTATCTTCGGCACAACACAGGGGTCATGAAAACAAGGGACAGGTGGGGATGGGAGTTTGGAGCCTCCCAACTCCAAATGCAAAAAGCAGGTGAGGAACAAGCATTTCCTTGGCAGAGCAGGGAGCAAGGCATACCCAAGGGCAGCACCTGCCTCTTGGAAGAACCTTTGTTCTCTCTGTTGCCTGGATATCAACTCATCCCTTCCAGATTTTGCTTTTCATTTGGACAGCACAGTAGTGAACAAAGATGAAATGCAATATCGGCTACAAAAATAAGCCATGACTCACTTTTCTAAAGAAACATCATTAAAATCTGATATTTTGGGCACTGCACCATCTACAAAGATACCATTCTGATTTACTTCAAGTCAAGCACCAGCTAAATTCAGCCCTGGCTTTCTAGCTTGCCTTTGGGTGGAAATGAACATATTCCTCAGCAATGTACTCAGGCTGCTTGACAGGCCAACAGGTTTGCCTGACACCAGCTGCTTCCAGATCAAATGCTGCACATGTCACTAAAATTAGACCGATCGTATTCCTGGAGGGGACCCTGCCTGTGCCCAGCCTTCGCCTGGGCTCCCCAAAGGCAGAGCTCACAGCTCAGCACGAGCCGGGCACACACAGCTCTGTGGAAGCCAAACATCATTGCTCATCACTTGAACTTACCTCTTCTCCCACATGGAACAAGGGAACAGCATGCACCACTGTCATTAGAGCTGGTCATGAGAGCTGAAAGTCTTCACTTCCTAGAAATAACTGCGAGAGCAGGTGGACACTTGTTTTTCATTTGAGAAACATCTGTGATTTACCTTTATGCAACATTCTGCCAGCTCAATTTTCTACAAAATGGTTTGGGCTTTGGAAAATTATTTCCTAGTTTTATTTGACTGTACAGCAATGGCTTAATTTAGGCTGCTTGAATAATGACTTTGGGAACTGGCACTTCCAACTGCATCACCTACACCTCAGTTCTACAAACATGCCTCTAAATACAGTGCCTAACAGTACTCCGATTATTTGCACTTTCTACACATGACTTGCGCTGCACAAAAACTCCAACACTGGAATAGTATATATATACACAGAAAGCCAACCACTGTGTTTTACAGTACAACAGACCCCCATGTTCTGTGCTTTGTGGTGACACTGCAGTGCACACAGTAAGGATGGCAGTCCTCTGACCACTGCGGCTCTTTCAGAGGTGGTCCCACAATGCACCCCAAGTCCCAGCAGTTCTGGATGAGTACACCAGGAGCCAGCTGGTGGGCCAGAGCTGCTGGCATGGACTCAGGCTCTCAGACACCAGCAGATGCCCCAGCTTCTTCAGTGGAGACCAGAGCCAGGGCCCAGCCTAGGCACAGAGCAGGGGGCAAGCTGTTACCAGCCCCTCACTCTGCCCCTACAGGAGTCACACAGAGCCAAAATGATCAAATGGCAGCAAAAGCAGAGAGAAGAGAGCTTTAAATAACACTTGCCTCACAATGCAAGTGTTTGCAAGGGGAAACCTAAGCTTCGTGCTTAATTTGCAAGTCTTAAGACTTTGCCCTGTGTGTGCTGGCACTGCCTGTCCCCCGTGCTGGTGGCTCTGCATACAGAATGTGTGCCGGTGTGACCGCTGCTGGTGGAGCTGAAGCTGGACAGGGTTAAGACCAGAAATACACAGCAAGAACACAGGCAGCCAGGCAGGGCTCAGAAGCTCTGGTACATCTCTGTCTCTTCCAGCTCTAAAACATGGGGGCTATTGGGCAGAAGCATTGGAAAAATATGATGCAGGCTCTGCAAAAGCTGCCCCAGCTTTCTATTTGCTTCTGAGCGCAACTTAGCTATTGGTACCAATCTGCAGACATCCCCGTTGAACATGCTCCCACCTGAGGCTCCACTTCCCCTTTATTCCTGTTCAATGCAATGTAAAGCAGCAAGGTAAAAGTAAATAGGCTTGGGACCGAAGAGGCTCTTTTTGCATTCATTCCATTTTGGTAATTACTAATATAGCACTGCCATCCCATGCTATGCTGGATGCTATGGCAGTCACAACTCACACAGTGCTGGTCACAAAAATTCTGTCTTCATGAAGAAAGGGGCACACACAGAGCAGGTCAGCAGGTCTAGTTTGGGGAGAGCAGTAATACACACACAAATAACAAGTCATCGTGGAGCACAGGATAGTAAAACCATGAGTCATGCACAGTTACACACACTGAGCACACAATTCAGATATCCTAAGCCTGCTGGAATGAGATCTCCACGTCCTCAGAAGGTGTGCCCCAAAGAAGCACGGAGCTGGCCAGGCTGTGCTCTTCCTTGGCTCCATTAATTTAATCCTCATTATGACTCACACGAAAGTCATCGCTGCACTCTAGGGTGGCCAGGCAATGGGCTGCCTGAATCTCACTGCCAGAATTCCTACTTAGAGAAAAAAAAAGGCTGTGGGATGCCATATGTATTAGGATTGAGGCCATTTCACTCTCCACTCTGGGTGTCCATATGGGGCACTGGCATCTTCATGCACCTGCAACCTTCACGTGTCAGAAATTCTGGGCACAAAATCCATCTGCATTCCTGTAGCCCTGGCACACAAAGAAGTACACAGGTTTTTGGGTTTTGTCCACAGAAAAGGAAGGAAGGAAATGGCCAAGATCTGTTTAACATGGCACCATCAATCTGAGCCCTAAATATCCTATGTACAAAACCCCCACTCCTGCAACAGCAACCATTTCCAGATGAGCATCAGCTCACAGCAGCAGGACCCAAAGGCAGAGTACAAACTTCAGCCACAGCACCAGAACCCTCCTGCTGAAGAGCCCCCTGAGGTTTATTTTAACAACTCTGGATCCTCATGATTTCAAGTGGAAGCTTCGCATCTCTTAAAATAAGCTCTAGGCATCTTAATTTCGGTGCTTAAAAAGGGATTTAGTCTCTTGGTTCTAGGAACTCCAGTTTGACTCAAGTGTCCAATATCCGTCAGCAGTTCAGCTGTTATCCAAACAAGGGGTGGGAAAGCCAGGATTTTCCAGCCCCGAGAAACAGTTGTGCTCAGAAGAGGTATGTAACAGGAGGAACAAAGTCAGCTCACTCAGCCCGGGGCTGCAGCCGCTGGATGGAGAGCCAGGCTGTGGGCGCGCACCCCACTAGGCGGCCCCCGAGCTGCACCAGGAGCTCTGAGCTCTGCTGCAGGGGTTGGACCTGAGAGCTGCAGGGCCACCAGAAGGCGGTGAGAAGGGAGAGATGATGGGGATCCCTCCCTTCATCCCATGCTGTGAGTGGGACGCATGCCACGAGCAATAGCACACCAATAACGTGCATACTGGCACTGCCTATGGATACCAACGTCCCACTCGTTTCATGGCCACGTGAGCCATGCACAGTGAAAACGATCACTATCTCATCAGGGACAAGTCTTAACCAATTCCAAAATTAAGCTTTGAGCTGTGCTTTTCCCCCACATTAAGACTACTGTGATATACGTTGTTATATTCAGATTGCCAGTGTTATTTTCTTGTGACATTCTGCCCTGTACAATGGACAAACTCATTTTAAGCTTTAGCATAGAATTTAAAGCATGGAGACAGCGGACACTTGTCAGCAGTTGTGCTGCCCTCCGTGCCTGAAAGTCTTTGCTAATCCCACAGCAAGCCTGTCCTTAGAAGCCAGAGCACCTTTTTGTCTCTCCTGGACAACATGCATGGAAATTCCCACACGACTTTCACGTACAATTTTTCAGATGCAACCCTAATGCCCCACCTGCTTGGAGGAAAGCACTACAAACTAACACAGAGAATGTGCCTTTGACACAGCACACATCTTCTGAAAAAAGGCTATAAAAACTGCCTCTGTATTCAGTTGTGTTTCTGCAACTTAGGACAAGCATCAGATCCAAACAGGACTTGGCAGTTTCCATAAATACCTCATCAATGGCTACAGTGACCTCTTCAATTCCACTCATGCCACCAACTCACATCTACAAAGTTCACTACTGAACCAGGGCTACTTCCCATTTAGCCATGGAGCTCTGTGTCTTCTGTGCTCAAGAGAAAGCTTTCCACTGCCTTTAGGAAATCCTCATTCTTTGCAGTTCTATGTTCAAATAGAACATAGAGTTTCTATGCACAGCTTGGGGTCACAGACATCCAAGTGCCTAAAGTACATTCCCAAAGTATAAACACCTCTACAGAAATGAGTAACACCTTGAGGTAGTGCAGATGGCTTGCAGAATGCATCACTCTAACTGAAGGTTGCTCCCCTGCCTTTCTATTTGAGTCTTTCTATTTCTAAACCAAAAGCACGCTAGTACAATAATTTGATAGTGTAGCCTAGGCCTGCCTTATCTCTAAACGTAGATTTAGAGATGTACTCCTTCCCCCTGCCCCCAGTTCATAATGCAGCGCATTTCAGATCCAGCAGATGCTCATTTTGCTCCTAAAACAGATTTAATGGGTTTTCCATGACCTAAATACCTGGCAAAAGGGCTCTGTGCAGCCTTAATACTTTCCTAGCCCAGCGTTAAATTTGTCCTAGTGTTGCACATCACATAATTCTGCAGCCATGTCAACTATTCAGGTAATGCTAGAATGTCATCATTATGGTTTATGTCGACAGCATGATCTGTATGTACCTTGTAATCATTCTGGTGTTGGGTTGCAAAGGTCCCCGGACTCTTCATTTGGCTGCGTCTAATTCTGTCCTCCTCACAAAGATCTAGAGTTACACTAAGTAAAGGCTGACATTTACAGAGACACTAAGGCTGCTGGAATGACTCACCAAGGTAAAACCTAGGCTATATATTCTTTTAAGGGCGTAAGCTGTACAGTGCCAACGTTTCCGCTAACCTGCTGCAGAAAGGCTCGACAAGGCAAACACGGGCAGAGGGCACGTCATGCACGGAGCTCAGGGAATGCTCCCCTCTGTCATCGCAGTGCTTCGGCAGCGCTCAGGGATGGGATTCCAGGTGACTGAGAACAGGGAGTTAAAGGCAACCTGGAGCAATCGCTCCTACCTGAAAGGACACATTTCGAAGAGAAAACGCCTGCTCAGAGCAACCTACCAGCACCTGCTTGGAAGCTGAATGACCTCCTCTCATTTTTACTGAGAAGCTGAACTTGCACAGAAGCCTGCTATTTCTATCATGTGAAACCAACTAACAGCATCAGGGCTGGTCAGCACTGCAAAGTCCAAGTACATTTACTCTCCTACATTCACTCTGCTCTCTGAAGCAGCACCTGCCATCCAATACACTTGAAAGTCTCATGGCTTACCAAACATCAAGAGACACAGCAACATCCAGTCTCAACCAAAACCAGGCAGCTTTAGACTAAAAATAGTGCCTGTTTAGGTGATTAAACTTATAAGCCTTTTATCTATTCCCATGAGCTCTTCTTTATTCAAGTCCAATATTAACAGTGAAAAAATCCAACATACCTACTAGAAACAACTGTAAAATGGAAGAACCACACAACATGGGGCAAGAGCACAACATCTAACACGGACTGTGCGCATTAAGGATGAGTTTGCCTCCAAACCAGAGTGCAGGCATGCAGTGGGGAACTCAAGGATGGCTTCTGACTGTGGACATCTAGGGCAGCCAGGCACTGACCTCCCCATGACAGGGTCTCCCTTTAATTGAACTGGGAAGATCCTGCTCTGGCAGGAGCTTAGCCTAGTCTTCTTTGAGTGCAGGTAACTGTGACACCACATGTACAGCTGCTTGTGTTTCCTGCAGGAACACCAACTGCTCTGTACATTGCGTGACATCAGCCCGGTTCCACTTGCAAGAATGACAGCCATCATCTTTGGCCACAGACTCTGCTGTGTCAGAAGGTCTTAGCTGCCATCATCACACCATAAACTGATGCCACAAAACTATGCCTTCACCACAAATGCATAAGCTGATGCTGCTATTCCTGTTTAGATATTTGCACTTTGGCATCTCCCTCAATTCAACACTGATCATGGACTTGGAGACAGAGCAGAACAGCCAAGAGCGACAACACACCTACTGGAGAATTAAGTTTTTCACTGTACAGAATTAAAGGGGGCATAGATCATACAATGCAGCTTTGTTAATGCTGTTTCAGTTACGTGGGAAGACCTTTAAAGCAGGCATGTTAGCCCAGGAACTCCTTATCAATGCAAGCCTGTCTGATTTTTACTACTTTTTTTTTTTTTTTTTTTTTTTAAGAGCAGAAAAGAAGAAAAAGAAGAAGAAATCAGTCCATTTTACAGGTCCTGTAAGGTGACTATACTGACTGTTACCTAACAGTCTGCAGGGAGGCAGTGCTAGCAGTGTCACAGGGATCCACGGTGGAGTACTGCCAGGATTGGTTTGCGGCGGGAACCCGGGGCAACTCAATAACATTGGCTTCCCTTGCTCTTCTCCCACATCCCAGGGTTTAGGATTATCCAGCAGTCCTTGCATCATAGCACTGCCCTGCTGAAGGGTGCATGATACAACCTTGGACAGGAGCCATCCTTGAACTGCTTGGGAGATACTTAAGAGCAACAAGCAGAAGTACGAAGGCCGTGGGTGGTCTAAACACACGCGTAACTGCTTTGCTGGACCAGGGCCAAGGGCAACACATCACAGGTTTGAATGAGACACGCAGTGACGTGTTCTTGTCAGAGGTGTTCAGATGCCTTAAAGCAGCCCATTGTCCCACATGGCCACCCACAGCTGCTACATGGCTACACCAGTCAACCCCAGCTAAACACAAAATAGCCTTCAGTACCATCCGCTCTGACAGAAAGCAGGGAAAGAACACATCTTAAATCCAAACAATTTAGATCACATCATAGCAAATAAACCCGTTATTGGTACTAAGTCCCAGCCTGCTGAGGTGCCTCCATATCTCTACACCATGCTCTTATCTGCATCTCTTTAGGCACTCGAGTTAAAATACAGAAAAGCCTTAGTAGAACTAAGGAGCCAGGTTTCACAGGTGAATTCTGTACTTTGCATCAGTATCAGCAGCTTTGGTTAAACGTCCCCAGGCTGTGGAGCTGACTAAGCCTATTCTCAGATATTAAGAGTGCTACTACAGTGTTGTAAGGAAAACAAGACAGCTCTAAAACACTGATTTATTCTTGTCTTTCCAGGTTCACAGCATAAATCCAAAAGCTCAGCCTCCTTGCAAACCTCAGCATCCTGGCAGGGCCAGGGGAATGTGACAGTAAGTACAGACATTGTTGGGTCAAATATATTCAGACTCCTAAAGCCTTTGTCTCCACCTCGTCCTGTTTATTTTTCCCCCACACTCTAGGAAAAAGTGGAAAGCCACCAGTGTTTTGCTGACCATTGGTTTCTCAGCCAATGAAGTCCCTGGTGGCCATTCAGTCCACCAGAGTTCACTGCTTCAATTCAGCCATTACCTACTGACCCTCAAAGAGCTGTCTACATGTTTTTAAAGTGGTCATTTATGGTATCTGAGAAGTATTTTGCAAGGATCAGCTCACAGCTGTGTTCAAATGATGTGGCAAAGGTCAGCAGGAATAACAAGATCTGGACCCTAAGCCCTGGAAAAGTGATTTCTGGCTTGGAACATTTCCTAGCCAGACCTGCTAGGAGAATTGATGGGGCGGGGAGAAGACTGCAAATAACTGAGTGGCTGCCACACAGCTTAGCCATTTGTCAGCCTCCTTCACAGGTTCACTTCAGAATAGACAGTTGGTTTAGAGCAGAGAACAAGAGCTGGCGAATTCAGACTATTTAGAGAGAGACTGACATCTCAACTCAGGCTGGAAGAGAAAGATAGAACTACTTGGGTTATTTTAGAGGAGACAGAGACTATATAAAGACCACTGCCCCAGCAAAACAAACCCAAGCACTTCAGTTGCACACTGCAATTACTACATACACCAGAGATGCCCTGGAATCAACTAAACCAGGTAGGGATCTCTGTAGAAGGGGGCAACTACTGGAAAGCAACATTGATCTTTACACAGACTACACGATGTAGGCAATGAAGTGCCTTACAACACAAGACCAGAAACACTTACCAGTTACCAGCTCCCCTTGACACTGATTTTGTGGTAGCAGTCCAATGAGTCATTTTCTCATGGAGCACTTGAATGCAGAGCTCTCCCCAGGGTATTTGCTAGGTCCGTGCATGAACAACAGATAAAACACTTTGACATCTTCCAATAAAATGCCAGCAACGCAAACGAGCTTCTGCAGATCATAAATTCAAACTAAAAAACTTGCTTTTCTTCACTACATGCAGATGCAGAGTCCCTCAGGAAGCCTGACTGGATCTCCCTATGGAATCACACCTGTGTTTACAAAGGTAACGAGCGCTCATTGAACAGCACAGCTTGCGCTGCAACTTCAACTGCTGGCTTTAGATCTCAAGTTGTCTTGTTCCAGGAGAAAAGAGGCTGGAGCTTCAGTTCACTTACATTTCAAAAAAGCCAACATGCTTCATTTGCAGCGCCATCAAACGAGCATCTTAATTGGTAAATGATCCAGGCTACTCACATGAATTCATCTCATTTATTTCCTACCAGGAGGCTGAAGTGGAAAGCTCTCACAGTAACCTCCCTTACAATGTTGTGTTCACTGCAACACACATTCATTTTCCTGCACTTTTATTTTCATCTAAACGCACGTCAGCCTTTTAATAAGCACTGGTCTGCAGGTAAAAAAGAAAACTCCAGTCACAACCCACCTCAAACACATCTAGAAGTAAACCAAATATTGTATGTAAAAGTAAAAAACAAAACCAAAAAAGCCAGAGAGATGAGATCATCTCAATCACAGGAGGATGCACTGTTCCCTAATGATTGTTTCAGTAGGGAAATACTGAGGTCAGCCACCTAACTCCAGTTTTTCCTCCCCCAGGGTCTGCAAAACGTAAGAGCTACAAAAGGTCAATTAGTGGTATTTGAATGTCGTGTCCATGCTACACCCACCTTGCAGGTACACTGGTACAGAGAATACGACCAGATAATAGATTCTGCAGACTTCCGAATACTACGAAAAAGTAGGTATTGCTACGCCTGTCTGATGTACAGTAATTTTACTGGGACGTTGGCAGAAAAAAGAACAAGACTTGCTTCCCGTCTGGCATTCTAATCATTCCATTTTTTTCTCTCTTATTTTGAGCAGAGGCTTGTTCATCCTCAGTTCCTGGTAAGTACGCTGCACGTTCCTTTGTTGGAAAGCACACCAGTTTAGTACCCTGAGCTTCCTTCTTCCACCTAACCCAATTTAAAACAACAGTGTTCAAAGAGTAGCTAGAAGACAGCATGCAAGGCAAACAGTAGAAGACAGCATGCAAGGCAAACAGCTTTGGTTTTGACACAAGCACCTGAAAGGCCCTGATTTATTCCACAACAATGAAGTACTCCTCATATGCCTTTTACATCACCTTTTTGCATTTTATTGCTGCCAAGCCCATCACTAATTAACAGTCTTTTGCAAGAACTAATTTCTCCCTGTAAATATTTGGCTTTTACAGTACAGCAGCATGCCTGAATTTGTCATTTCAGAGGAAGTCTGCACCCTGGTTATTACAGAAGCTTTTCCAGAGGATTCTGGAATATTTAAATGTGTTGCTGAGAACGAATTTGGATCTGCAGCATCCAGTGCACGCCTCTCAGTTTCCCCAGGTAAGCAGATGAACCTCTAAGCTGAGCAACTAAGCTTGAGAGAATTTGCTGCAGCTCAGCATCAGGCAGTCCCAGACCTTTACCAAACAAAATCCAGACCCAAATGCTTCCCTTGACTCAAAGAGAAACGGCCCCAATGCAGCTTGCTTGGGTGCTTCTCAAAGATGGATGCAAGGTGCTCTGCATTTCTGCTTTTGCCTTTCTTCCTCATGGATCAGAGTAAAGATACAGGGTGGGAACGCTGCTCTGTCACCAAGGAGTCTCATCCCTGCACTTCATCCCTTCAGGAACCCCCGCTTAGCCCGACACACCACCCATCCTACACCTTCATTACAGTAACACACACCTTGTCTGGCTTGCGCGGAAAGCCATCTCCAAACAGAACAACACCTCGTGCGTAAACCAAAGCTCACCAGCCCCAGTTTGGCTAACACAGCTGTGCAAGTTTGGGCTTAAGCAGAGCCCAGGCAGGTCGAGCTCTCATCTACCAGAACACCCATCCCAATTTCACTCCACGTTACTGCAGCATGCTGTACTGATGAACCTCCACTGCTTTCTGCCTGAGTTATGGACGATTCTCCTTTTAGGTGCAAAAGAGCTGGACAGCTTTGCGGGTGCTGCCCACATGCCGGCTGTGCAAGTCACCATGAAGAAACCCGGCTTTGCCAGGAGCAGCCAAGCTGCAGCCAAGGACAGAGACCTGCCCAGCCTGCCTTCCTACAGCACAGACACACCAGGGCTGGGCAATCGAGCAGAAGCCACAAACTTTGGCCAGCTAAATTCAAAGAGCGAAGCTGAAGATTTTCATGGAGTTTATGAGAATTCACCTCAGAATTCACCTCTGCGGTAAGACCAGCACCACATCCCTTTATTTTCACATCCTACGTAGGGAATGAACTCACTAGGCACCATGGCAATACAACTGCAAAGGTCCTGTGCCCCATGCCCTAACAGGTCAAGCATGCACTTGCAGCAGCCTGAACTGTTTCCCTAAATGACAACAGGAGCATTCAGCATCAGCTGAGCTACAGAACAGCACAGGCTTGATTGGCAAAGTATAGGACAACCTACAGGCTCGAGTAGATGCATAATGGTATCTGCAGAACTGCCTGTCTGTAACTTTAAAAGCACGGCCCCAAATCAATAGCCTCTGGAAGACCTCAGGCTCCACAACAGAGCACAAGGCAAAGACCATAGCATGTAGGAAATCTCAAGTCACCACTCTGTCATCACCAAGTTCCTCTGTAGCCTTGAACAAGTGGCATCACCTCCTGTTCCCATTTCCCATCCTGGCAACTCCATCCTAGATTTTCGCGGTGTTTTCATGGTGCTTATTGGCACAACATAGAGCTCCAACACTGAGGGCTGAGAGGCCCAAGCTCGGTGCTGTAAAGCAATTTCCTCCGAAGGGGAAGCCGTGATGTGTGCCTCCTCTCCCTGCCAAATGCCAGCGATGCACTGCGGCGATCCCGTGACACCGTGTGGGAATGGCTGTCCGTGACCAGAAGCATTCTCTGTGCTATAGATTATTTTTGGATGTACTCAGCCACTTTCACTAAACTAGTTATCTTAACAATCCTGAACACCCTCCTCCAAACTCACTACTGGAGCGATCATATTTCAGTATAGATCTCTCTGAGCTCAGGAACTTTTTACTACATCACGGAGTAAAAACAGGGTTTGCTTCAATAGCCTGCAGACATCCCTCAGTTGTCACTTTAGCCCCAGGCCCTCCCAGGCTGAATTTCTCCAGTGACATCAGCTGGGGCTCTACAAAGAGCCTACTGCAGAATCAAGAAGGTATTCAGCAGACCTTAGGGACTGCAGCACTGCCAAGCTGCAGACGGGTTGCTTGCAGCCTGTGATGAAGCTGTGCGTATGCCATCATTGCTTTCAAATATCACGAGCCAAGCACAGGAACACAGCACTGGGTTTGAGTCAATTCATGCTCAGCTACCCCAGTCCAGTCCTAGAGATCAAGGTGAATTTGCTTCAGTGTCTAATAAGGAGCTGCACTGCTTGTAAGCTTTACCTGATAGTTAGCTTCAGCAAGAGCAGACACTTAATTGTCTACCAATCAAAAATGAAAGCTCTCCTAAAATCCCTGGCAAACCTCTTAGGAGGAATGGGGGCAGCTGGAGGCAGATGCTGGCCCTCCTCTCAGAACAGGACTTACTTTTTCAACCTCCCTGCAGACTGCTCACAGGCACTCCTAACCAGCGACCTGCAAGGAGGCTCTTTCTGATGATACTCACTGCTGCATTTATTGCTTGCACCTGATGTCCTGCACCAAGGCATGCAACATAGCACCAAAATCAGATATGCAATAGCTTTTAAAAACTGTGTTTATAGGAGATGTTAGCCAGCACAGAAAGCTTGCAGCTGGCTGCCACGTTTTGGAAGGCATGAATACATACCTCAAGGCACAGAGGAAAAAAACACAAGAATTTCTAGAAGCATCCATCAATAAGCATTTAAGTATTTTTGAAACACACAGCCTTACTGCAGTGTGCTCTGAAACAGCATTGTGAATGGGACTCAACATCGCACAGGTTGCTGTTAATAACAATTAATCAATCACCTGTAATGATTACCTGTAAAATAACTGTCTTGCTGGACAGGTTCAGCCATATAAGTAACACGTAACGCACGTGGTTGAAACTGTTACTGAAGGCAAAAAGAAATCCTGACAAATATGAGATGACAGGACAAAGCTACTACTGGGAACAACTCTAAAATGAATGAAATCTTTGTAGTCATACCTCTCAATTTTTTTGCTTAGCAACAGCTGCTCCATAAAAGCCAGAAATGCAGTTCTAGAGGAGCACAGCTCCCATTAGTCCTTTAGAGCCCTTTACACTTACAGGTTACAGCTTCCTTCCCAATAGCCTTAAAGAAAGGGACCATAACCAGCCCTGCTAGACTCCATACCGATTATTAAGTTAATATAAGCCACTTAATCAAAGCAAAAGAAGAGGCCTCGGGTGCTTTAGATAGCTTCAACAATTCCTCAGTAAATAAACAAAAGATTCCTAGCTTTTTTTTCCTATACATTTGTTGCTGCATCACTGGAGGAACCAGGAGAACCTGCTCAGATGCAGCGTGTCACCAGCAATAAAAAGGAAACTGAAGTAGTACAGAAAACCTCATCTCAGCAGCTGGTCAGGCACTATTAAGTTCCCCCAACGTGAGCTATCAGATTTACCCTACTGCCTTCAACACTTGAGCTCCTAGTTCCTTCAATTTTCTTTCCTACCTTCTGGATCTCACGCAAGTCGTGCCAGTTGCGTGCAGCCGTTTAAGCACAAAGCTGTCCTCCAACAGAAGCCTTGCAGCCTCCCGCTTTAGTTTGGAAAGCAGCGTGCTGCACCCTCATTGAAGCCCATAGGAAGGCACACAGGGCTGGCCTTCAGCTGCTCCCAGCTTCCTGCAGAACAAGCCTTCGAGCCACACTTACCTTCCTTTGTTTATTTTTTAAAGTAATCAACTCTCTCTGTACAAACTTTGTCTGTTCTAACTGAAACAGCAACAACCACACACTCCTTCCCTCTCTGCCTTTCACCAGAAGGAAATGAAAGAAATTAGTACTCAATCAACACCTGCTTGTAGATATTGCCCACAAACGGTGAGCTGATGCTTAAATACAAACTCTCAGGGCAGGTTAACTCAGAGATGGCTGTGCTGGAGGACTCACCCTTGCAAGGCTGGGCCTGCACAGCCCGGCTGCAGCTTGGAGGTTTTTTAAACAATAGCGTGCATGTTAGGCAACAGTTGCTAAACTATAACTAAGATACTTAAATGCTATAATGCTAATTTAAGATGCAATTAAGCACTGCAGCCTTTGATTAAAGGCACACAAATCACCTAATCTGCCAGCAGGATCTGGTGAAAGCAGCCTGGCTGGCTCTCCTGATCCAAATTTATATACATAATAATAGCCCCAAACAGCAATATATCATCAAATAACGCTTTACCACCAAGCCCATCTAATTGGCGTTATTCAGCTCATGAGTGACTCTTCAGACACACGTGGTAATTCCACCACCAGCAGTGTTACTGTGTGCTGTGGTGTGAGCAGCACAGGGCACTGCCAGCTGTGAGCAGTGCTGCACTGTGCTCCTCACTGCTTCCTTCCCAGCCCTGGCAGCTGGCTTTTCCAGGGTGTACGTGGCCCTGAGAGCAGTACCAAGTTTTAATCACTACAATTAGCTGCTGCTAGTTGTGGTAAATGAGGAAAGAAGGAATTTTACTGAGCTACTCAACAAAGCAGGACATAGGGGGGACTTTCGGGCAGGTCTCACCACTGCCCACAGCATGATTTGCTGACTGCAGGCACCTGCCAAAAAATGAGGTTCTGGCCCATAAATAAAGTGCCCTCAGCAAGGGCTGGGTTGGAGACTCTTATTCTGACACTGGTGTAGGCAGGAGGACAGGCAGGTCCAGCAGTGTCATTTGCTGGCAGCACATTAAAGTCTCTGGTCTTATAATGCTATGCAGAGGGCTACTATGACAGTCTGTGTCAGTGAATGAAGGTCCCTTCCCAAAATACGGGTTAAAGCCCAGGTGACAACTTCTAGGCTGTAGGTAAGGCTTTTTTTTTTTTTTTTTTGCAGCACTTTTTATTGCAAATCTGGTTAGTGAGTTAGCATGGGAAATTACAGTGTGCTGGGTAATGCTGAGGTAGAAACAGAAGTGTACCTTTAAGGTACCATAGTGTCAAATGTAATACGGAAGGCAAAGAAGGGGAAAAAAAAGCACTGAAAAGGCAAAGTGGCTCTTACTGCTTCTTGTTGTCATCTTGTAAAATCAATATCTGTTTGGATTTTTCTGTTCCCACCCTGAGCATGGTGGAATGACTGGAGGGAAATGTAACTTACCCCTTGCTGAGAGGAGCGGATCTGTGCGTGGCGGGGCAGTGGCTCAGTGTCTTATAGAACTGGTCTAGGAAAGAACGTAAAGGTGTGTACAGAGCCTGTACATAAATAGAATGAATCTGTACACTGATGTCAAAGCAGTACAAAAACAAGATCTGACCAGTTTTCTCAGTTATCTGAGGAGATAGTTTGGATACGCCCCAAAAAACCTGAGCCGGCTTCAAATTCCAAGAACGCAACCGGGGGAAAATCAGGGAATTGTTACTATGAAGCCTGTTTACTTACTGTTAATTTACAACTAATGCTTGGAACTACCTTTAGGAAATGAAAGCTTTGAAAGTTTGTAAGACAGACAAGAGAAATGTCTTCAGTTGATTCCCTCCCCTAGGAATTTCTCACCTCTGCGGGCTCTCCAATGAGAGGAATACAATATACTGTGTATATATAGCAGCTAAACAGCTGATCCCAGTGGGGCAAGATTACAATTTTTTCCAGCACATGTAACTGTGTGGATTTACATTCTCATTTTTTATTAGTAACTTTTCATTTGTTTGGTGGGGGAGGAATTGGTATTTATTTATCTCAGAGCTGAAGTTAGTTGTCAGTCCTCACAAACTTACTCAGTTCACTCAAATGAAACATTCCTGTGCTGTGAATTGATAGGATACCTACATTTAGATATCAATGGCTTCCAAAATAAATAGAGGACCCCTAAGCAGCTCGGTGTGCCCTACTTCATGCTGCAGCTATGCCATTCCAGCAGTTATTAGCCAGAATAGCAAATCTCAGGGAATGGCTTCCAACAGAGAAGTGTGGTCGTCAGTATTCCAAGTCCCAAATCTCAATTTGTTACATAAAGCTCTGAATTCAAAAGCTCCCAGAGAAGAAATCAGGGTGCTTGGTTTCCAAAGTTTAGTTTTAGGTAGAAAAGAAGGTGGAACTTGCTTCATGCTTCCCTACAGCGTAAGGAATTTCTCAGCACAAATAATCAATTCTGCATATAATAGTACATACAATGTTTTGTCAGGGTACGAAGCTGCAGGATCCAGAGACCTGTAGTTAAGAGGATATGTTGCATATCACTCTGCTTAGCAACAGTATCTCCAGCTGTCTGTAAATTTGGTGATGGGTACTGCAATAAACGTGTTGTCATCCCTTTTAGGATTGAGAGGGCTCTTGCAGATCAGAGAGCTGTGGTGAGCTCCACAGCTGGGCCTGATAGAGTGCGGGGCTCGTTATTGTAACCTGAAATGTTTGTATAGTTTATAAATAGTTCTAATCAATCCTAAATCTTCTTATTATAAGCTTAAGCTTTAACTATCAGCTGCCTGAACATCGTATTCTTTGGACTGCTAATGACTGCACAAAACAGTATTTCTGCCATTGAAATTGTGATGTACCATTTATTTTATCTGTATTGTCTTCCTTAAGGGAAAATCCACTCCAAGAAAGCCTCTATCCTGCAAGGCCAGGGTTCCATTCTATTCAGGAGCCCAGCCAAGAAAGCTTTTGTGGCCTGCCACCTAGTTTTTACCAGCCACCCACCCAAAGCCAGTTGTCACCAACCAAAACCCAGGACAGCCGTGAAAGCTCTCCTATGAGTGTCCGTAATCTCCCATCCGTTTCCTCTATGTGCCAACCAACCATGTTTAACTACGAACGTCCAAAACATTTTATCCAGTCTAAGAATGTGTGTCAAGGGCAACAGCAGCCTCCAGGATCCTCAACATCTACAGAGTCAAGCAGGCAAATCAAACAGTCCTCCATTCTAATCCAGCCTCGTAACCCTAGCGGGCAGAAATTCTCCTCTTCGTCATCGCTGAGCTCTTCAATCACGCTCTCCTCACCTTCCTGTAGTGCCCCTAAGGAATCCACATATCCCGTCACACCTGCATCTGCGCAGTCTCCTGCTAGCTCATCATCTGGGCACCGGCTTATATCCATGCCTAACCAAACCCCCGCAGCATTCCTGTGCTCAGTGCTACCCTCGCAGCCTGATTATAACAGCCAAACTCCTCCTGTGGAAGCTCAGTAAGTATACACAGGCTTCTAACCTCCCCTTGCTTTCGTCTGGCTGGCCTCTCCTGTGTGCTGACCGACCCGAACCCAAACCTGTGCTGAAGCCAATGGGACAACTCCCACTGACTTCTGATGCATGAGGCAGGGCTTTGCATGAGCAGAATGAGCCAAGTTAGGAGGCTGAGTGCTTGCCTTCGGTGTCTGTGGGTACAACTGAGGGTTAAACTGCACGGCAGTCAAGTCATGGGCTGCTCTGCGGGTTTGTCGGGTTTAGTTTGAACAGTTTATTTTGATTTGGGGGAAACCACTTGATTAATGGTATGCAGAACAGAAGATAGACAAATAGGCTTATGAACAGGGAGGAAGGCAACAGTAGATCCCATATAACTTTAAGATTTGGTCTCTTCTCCCAGTAACTAGCAACAGGACAAAAGGGAATGGCCTCAAGTTGCACCAGAGGAGGCTCATGCTCGATATTAGGAAAAATTTCTTCTCTGAGAGAGTGGCCAAGCATTGGAACAGGCTGCCCACAGGGAGGTGCTGGAGGCACTGAGGGACATGGCTTAGTGGGAATGGTGGTGATGGGTTGATGGCTGGATTGGATGATCTTAGAGGTCAATTCATTCTGTGATTCCTCATAAGTCTCAGCAGTGTTTTCAGGTTCCAGCTCATGATGAGGATCTACAATATCTACATTATAGCTTTCATTAATCATATGCGCTAGCAGAAAGGCAGCCACTTTAAATTTTTACCCCTTAAGACCAAAGACTAAATTCTTTCCTGAATATGTATTATATCATTTTGCCTTTGGGCTGCAATCCAAATACCTTCCAAGGTCAGTGAGATCTCTAAGGGAGCTGGGTCTTGCCTTCTCACCAACTTGTCTTCCTGCCAGTACTAGCCGGGAGTCCACTGAAAGTCAGCGTAGCATATCCAAGAACCATTCAACTGAGGACATTAGAAAGGTGAAGGGGGTAGAGGGCTCGTGCTGACTTGGATATGAATTCAGGTTTAAGTGTCAATGTGTGTTCGGGAAACCTGAATTTCTGGGTCTTTTTGAAGCACAGCAGTGAGGGAAGCAGGAAGGTAAGACCAAGCAGGCTAGCCAGGATGCTGAGAAGCAGCTTTTAAAAGTACTGCAGGAGTGTTTGTGGGTTAGGTAGGCATCTGGAGCAACTGATGAGTTTTGTGTACATAGTGGAGGATTTTTGTTTCCATAGCAAGGGGCTTTGCTGCCTCACTATGCCTTTCATGTAAGCTGCTCTGAACAATTAAATGCAACGTCCTGTGAGCTGAGGAATTATTTTCCTAATCATTATACAAATGGACAAAAGGGGACATGAGACTTATGAACCTGTTGGGCAGACTGAAAGCTAAAGAGTTATAAATTGTGTGAGCTATTAAGCCCAAGTAGTACTGAAACACATAGGAGAGTTATAACTGTTTTCCCTACTGCAATCACCAGACTAAACTCCCAAGCAACAGGAGCGAGGGGATTTTGGATAGAAACAACTGTAGAATACAACTGCAGCATATGAGGTCCTGCTGCACTTAATGAACTGGCTTAGGTCCTGCCAGAGCACTGTGACCTCTAGGAGACCTTCACAGTCTGTTTTGAGGGATGCTCCTCTCTTCCTAGAGGAGTCTTTTCGGAATCAAGTCTAACTTATTACTATAGCCAAGACTTGATTGACTCCTGAGTATGGGTTACAGGATCAGGCTTTGTGGGAATTGTAGCTTGGGCTTCTAAGGACTCCTGTGGGGTTATCTTGGCTGTGGAACATCTGAACACAAATGCTTCCAGGGGCCACAAAGTACAGAATAATTAATAAGTTATTTGCTCACAAGTAATGAACTAGTTTGTAATCCCGTTGTGAATTTGCAGCTCCCAAAGCCTTGTTTTTAACAAATGAAATTGTAAAGGAGTGCAGTTTTTGCTGCTGGACAGACTCTCCAAGCTCAGTGCAATTAGTGGTGCCCTTAAAACACTGCTAGCTTGGCTGCACACACCCCAGCCAGGATGGGAGCTGCTGCAAGATTTAGCAGTACAAAATGGAGACATGCAGCAAGCTAATGAGACAGTGGTGGGGGAGGACACTGAATGACGTGGTTAGACAGTGATGCTTCCCTTTTTCATCTTCAGTTATGCCACCTGGCCTATCTATCTCCCAAATGCTTTACAGGTTCATCTGAACCACAGCTCCTAGGTAGCAGATTGTCATCTTTGCGTGCATTTTGTAAAACTGTAGTGACACAAGCAAGCCTACAGGAGTAACTTTGCTTTCTCTTCCTCTGTGAGTAGTTACTCAAAACCAATGTACAAAAAACAAGCTAGTGTCAACTCCATGCAGAAGACGTCTGACCAAGAACTCAGAGGAACAAAAGAGGCCCTCATCCAGGATTTGGAAAAGAAACTCCGATGTAAAGACAACCTTCTCCAGAATGGCAACCAGGTAAGGGAAGTCTGCTAATTAAAGAATCGCTTTGCTGCAGTTCTTGCTAGTGCAAGGAGGGATGCAGAGACTGGCTCCAGGACCCCAGAGGCTGGAGTCTCCAAACTTAACAGAAAGCAAAAGGAAGCACAGGAACAAGTGGAGCAGCAGCAGGACATGGTTAGGGATTGATGAAAACTGGCCTGAAGGTGTAGCAAGCGAGACAGCAGCTGTCAGCATGTATGTATGCAGCTACTGGGGCAAATGAGTGTCTGCTTTTGCTCGGACTACAGTAAGGGAGGCACTGGCTTCTGAAAGCCATCTGAGGCAGCAAGGATGTCTTAGAGCTGCTGTTGCTTTTCCCTCTCATCCCAACTTCTTGGCCAGCACACACCATTCAATTGATCTTTGAATTTGCATGATCAAATTAATTAGGCTAGAATAAAGTACAGGTACAGGAGAGAAAGGCACGTGTTTAGAGCTATGGTACAAACTTCAACTTTCTCCTGAGAATCTTGCTGAATGTCACATCCACAGACAACAGAAATCCAAGAAGAACCCCTCAGTTCTTCAGACACAATCTGACCTTGAGTTGCAATACTGGGGTTGATAAGCTACCCCAAACCATTAGAAAGTTGGAGAAATACCCCTGCTTATTCAAGAGAGTATCACCACATGTGTAAACCTCTTTGATTTCTTTTAGATAAATGATAACAAACCAAATAAAACACAAGAGCTTTTATCATAAAGTCAGTGAGCTACAAGAGAGTGTTAGACCCAGTGCTTAGCTATTTATACTGTGAAGGGACAACATACAATCCTCCTGGTCAAGAAATCCAAACTGGGAGAAAAAAAAAATGGCTTACCAGTAGGGAAGCACATTGCAGCAGCGCCTTGGAGTCAGCAGGTCTGTAGTGCAGGAACCTTGCTGCTGGCTGAAGGCAAACTAGGAAAATCCCAGGGCTTATAGTCTCTGTCCTCTTTCCCCTGAAGTAGAAAGTTTTTGCCATTATTATCAGTGGAAATGGTTTTGTGTCATATATAATCTTAAACATTGAAGGAAAAATATCAGGTCAAATATGAGTTAATGTGTCCCTAACAGGAACACCCTATCAGCTGTAACAAAGTTTGCCATTGCAAGCCAGCGTTTCTTCCAATAGGAAGCCAGGCTAAAAATAAGGCTTATGCAACCACTGCTGTGTCCTCCTCCCTTTGTCCTCCAACAATGTCTGAAGCAACTGACGGCCTCAGCCACACCTGATGCAGCAGTGAGCTCAGGGAAACTCTTACAGGTCTTCATCTCTTCTCAGGAGTAGATCCCCAAGCCTTCCCAAATCCTTATCTACAAAGGAGTCATCACATACATGTCCTGTACATGAGGTACACAAGAAAAAATTGTGGGAATCCAAGTTCTAGGTGCTTGGTGTTCAGAAAACTAACATACTTAATCTCCTTCAAAGTAACCAAACTGGGAGACCTTGCACTTAACTCCACTTGTCTTCATCCCCATGTGCTGTATTCATACTGTTGGCACTCACTGTCACATGACTGAAGCACATTCTGGCCTCCTCTCAGAACGGCACACAGCGATCCACAAGGTGGCTGCTTTGCTGGCATAAAGCTCCTGTGTGCTGTCAGGGCTCTGGTGTTCCTCTCCTCTCTCTTTGGGAATAGGGGACACTAGCACCTACCCTGAATTAAATCCACAGCTGAGCGACTTGGAAAGTTTTCCCAGCGCTAACAGAAAGATACCCCGGGACTCTGGCTTCAGAGATAATGCCATCAGTTACCCATAAATAATCACAGAGCAGAGAAGGGAGGCGTGGAAGGCCACAGATGGCATTAGGGAGGCTTTGATGAACAGGCAGTTTAATCTTTTATGCATTTTGTTGCTGTATATATTGAGGATGACTTCAGTAGGCACCACGGACTGCAAACCCACTGGAACAGGCGTAGTGTTTCTATTCAAACGCTGCTTTCATTGACAACACCCTGACTTTGTGGCATATCATTGTGCTCTACAAGATTAACTGAAATAGTGAATGGACTTATAACTAGAATTCCTCCATGCTCTGCTCCAAGCGATTAACTTATGAAGAAAGAATGGCTCGCAGGCTGCTCGGACCAGAGAACGCCGCATCTGTGTTAGAAGCACAAAGCGAAGAGGTGCAGAACGCACAGGTAAGCGGGGCCCGGCTCGAGAGGGGCAATTTCCTGCTGACTGTGCTGTGAACTGCTTGTGCTTGGGGAGAGAGAGGGTTTTCTTGGTACCGGCACAGGAAAGGGAAGGGGAAAGCTTCTGTCAGCATAACTCTGTATCTTTTAGGTTTTGGGGGGTGATTGTGGAGAAGGTTGGACGTTAAGCACTAAATATTGGCAGTACTTCTACCATCCCCTTGCTGGGCCTGATCTGTAGGAATGACCTCTTTAGGGAGGAATTACAACAGCTGCTGCCCAGCACTGTGACAGGCAGGGAGGACAGTGAGGGATCCAGGTACCCGCTCTAAGAGCCTGAGTTCAGACTTGGCCAGCACAACAAGATTTACACCTGTCACCATTTGGAATAAGTGACATTGACTACAAGAGGTCAGGGCGGCACTGGTGGGGTTTTATCCCTTCCTGAAGCCTGCAATCATTAAGAGAAGACAAAGCAGTTATTTTAGCAGCCCACACGCTGAGAGCCAAAAATCTATTACGACTGGCATGTTCAAAAACACTTTAGGGGGCAACTTGCATCAGTCATTGGTTATTCAGAACAGGCCAGCTAAAAGCTCTCTCTAGCACTTCTCTGATGGAAGTTAGTGGAAATATCTGTGATGTGGCACTGGACACCTGGGCTGCCAAAGAAAACATCCCTCCTCCTGCAGGCATGCAGACAGCCAGCAGGCTGGCATCCGCCTTTCAAAATGCAGTTAGCCAAACTCAGTGCAAGACACGCTTAAGATCACTTAAGAGAGGAACACACACTGAGCTATTTCTCCCCAGCAATCACCTGACAAGAAGGGAACATTATGGGCATCAGACACCTCTTTTTTTAAATTTTTCAGAGAATAATGAAACATTTGGTCAAAGCAGGATAGCTGGGATTGTTCACAGTGCATGAAATGCTCCATAAAAACAGAAGGAGAAATTGGGTTATGTTGGGGAGATTTTTTGCTCATCGTTCTGACTTATTTTAAATACTGCAGTGACTGATTCATTCGTCCTCTGATTCCTCAGGAATGTAACTGTGTTGTCAGTCCATATAACAGAGTGTCAGAACTATCAGCAGCAACTTCCTCACCACAGCATCATCTCACAAGACAAACAGCCATTGTACAGCACCCGTGTAAATGAGCAGATACAAGCAATTGGCTTTGGAACACGGCGTTGAGCTCAGTCCAGCTAACCCTTTCAACATGTGATGCTTCCCCTGAACTGAACTTTGCATCTATGTTTGAAGTTTAAACCCAAGCTTAAGTGTTCCGCAGCAATGGAGTGCAACAGAGTGCAGAACCAAGCACTGTAATGGCAAACACTCCAGAAATTTCCATGCAGTATTTTTTCTATCTGATTCCATAGCTAAAATGAGTCACTGGTAGTAAACCCTGCTTGTATTTTTCCAAACATCCAAGGTCCTAGCAGGAACCAGTCTGGGGTACTTTAGTAGAGATACCATGTGATGGTGGAGTTGTCAGTAAGCTTAGTTGGCGCTGTGATCTAGAAAGAGAAGTATTTTCCAGCTCAGCATGTGTTCATTGCTACTGGTACCATATTTAAGTGGCACAATTCAATTCTTGCCAGTGATTCCACTTCTATTCCTGCTATTGGGAAGGACACTCCGTACTGAGCTCTCATTTTAGATACTGCCAGTCTCCCCTGTAACAAAGGTTACTGGCTTGCCAAAGGCCCAGTGTGCCAACTGAAGCTGCTGCACCTATCACCTGTACAGAGAGATGAGAAGCTGTCCCACTCTATTAATAGGACTTGCTGGCATGGCAAAAGGTCTAGAGTGAAAAAAGGGCACGTTATCTTCTGCTGCGAGTTTTGTTACATCTTAACCCAACAACTTTTCCAGTAGTCAGTCTGCTTAAAATGGCTTCTCATTCAGCTTATCCATTTTCTCTTAAGTTAATTCAATTTTTTCTCTTCTTTCTGAGCACCAGAATGCAGAAAACGTCAGGCTGCAGGTTCCTACAACACACGTAAGGTAATGCATAAGCCAGTGCTGTGTGACTCTTTGTGGCTTATTGCAAATACTTCTAGGCAATGCTAGTACTGCTTTGCTTTTTCTGTTTCTAAAGTACTTTTTCTAAAGTAGTAATTACTAAATTCATTCCTTTCCTTCAACTAAAACAGCCTTTGTGGATGATGGCTGATGCCTATGGTCTTAATCCAGTCAATTCTAAGCACAGCACTAAAGGTTTAAAGACTTCATGTGCTTCTATGTTGAACTGAGTGACTTGAGCAAGATAAGTGGTTGATCAAAACTCAGTGCCTTACAGCTGAAAAACAAGCTAGGTCTGTACTGCTGCATTCCTAAGCCTCTTGAGGGACTCAGTGCTTCAAAGTGATCTGTGCTATGGTACATTTACATGAATAACTGTTACTGTCCTCCTCGTAGGAGCAGACCATCCTCCAGAGGAGATGAACGTGGACATGACTCAATCCAGGAAAAGTTTTTCCAACCACGATTTACACAAGTGCCAGAAGATGTAATTATTGAGGAGGGACGATTCTGCAGGCTCGACTTCAAAGTAATACCAGCCTTTCACTTTCAGTCCCCTTAGCTGTGTGGTGTACGTAGCAAGAGCAGAGGTCTGTGAGCTGCAGTGCCTTTGTGGCTCAATAAGCCAGAGCACTAAGAGCAGATTTCCCAGGGTCTCCCTAGGCAGAAGATGGGTAAATGTTCCTCCATTTTCCCTTGGGTAATGTAAGGGGGATTCGTTTCATGAGAGTATGGTTAGAGCTAAATAATGGTAAATGTGGACACTACAGAAAACCTGTATAGCTCATTGCAAAGACCAAATGTTAAAGCCTTGCTCCATGAAAACATTTAGAGGCAACTGTGCTCTGCACTGGAACTCCCACTGAACTCAGTGGCAGGAAAACGTGTTCAGCAAGACCTGTGTAGGACTGCCTGCCTTTAACAAGTCCTCCCTAAGGCTTTAAGTATTCTCTTGCTGGAGCAGATAATCTGGCAAGAAAATGCACTAATTACAGATAAACAGAACAGCAGACTGGGCTGAGACTGCATGGCAACTGTACCAACCCTAGGGTAGGAACAAACCTAGGGCTTGCACACACGTAACCTTACTGCAAATATTGTCTGCTGATCTGATTGTGGATTGGCTTGTTTTTACTTAGTGACATCCACAACAACTTCTGCTCCCTTGCCTTAAGTAAAGTCCTGCCAGACTTCAACATGACCTTTAGCTATTTTGCTGCAAACTGCCTAACTTCTGTGTGTCATGGGCAACCTAGAGCACGTCTGCAAGCCACAGCTTATATGATCAAAACTGTGTAGGTAACATTGCTACAGTACTCGGTGTGAGATGAGATAAGCTAATTCCCTCCTTCCAAAACCACAATAAGCACCTCTGACCTAATCAAAGCTACCTTACAGGATGGAAACAACAGGGGTTTGTGGGAACAGCATCCTCTGTTCTTGTAGATAGAGCTCATCTCTCTACAGCACTTCTCTGTGCAGCACCACATTAATATTCAAAAATAGGCAAGACCATGACTTGATCACCTAACTGCTTCAAACTCTGTATAGCACTGAAGGGTTTGTATTATCTTAAAGTTGTTCAACCCTCTGCTGCTTTCCTCTCCTTCACAGGTTAGTGGGCTGCCAACCCCAGATGTGATGTGGTATCAGAATGGAAGGATGGTTCATCAAGATCAGTTTCATAAAATGATAGTGTCAGAGAAGGGATTCCACTCATTTATTTTTGAAGCAGTCAAATCATCTGATGCAGGAACGTATGAATGTGTGGCTGTCAATCGTGCAGGAGAATCATCCTTCGCAGTAAAAGTGGAAGTAATTGGTAAGACAGAGAGCACTGAGAACTGCTTGGCCAGATTCTGAAAATCTTAGTATTCTAATGCGTTCCTCTATGTGTATGTGGTATTACAACCATTAGGAAGCACAGATCTCCAGGCATTCCAGCTCAAACAATAACAAGAAGTCTACCTTTTCTAAAATTAGTTTAACACATTGCATTGGGATGAAATATTTCTGCAGAGCACCTGTACTGGGGAATTTCAGTGTAAGAGAATCTATAGAATTTGGGATTTACTCATCTTCTAGAACTGACAGCAGCATGTAGATTGACTCTCCTCCTAAAATAGGTTGTGTCTACTACACCTTTATGCACATGGGAATTGCCTGTAGGTTAAGAGTTGCTGGAGGGAAAGTGTCATTCTGAAATCTTAAAGCTTGATAATAATGTTTAATACTTACATTATCTTTCCTCTTTAATTTAGCAAAAGAACATCACACACCTCCAACTTTCATCTTCAAGCCACAGAGCAAAAAGGTTTTTGAAGGAGATACAGCCAGACTCGAATGCCAGATCTCTGCCATCCCAACTCCTCGGATTTACTGGAAAAGAAACAATGAAATGGTACAATATAATACAGACCGAATAAGGTATCCTACTAATAAGTTGGCTGTTAGTGTACTAGAAAACAATAACCACTGTTTGTTAAATCACATTTCAGTGAGCTGGTTAATAAAAGCAGCAGCTGGCTGGCCAGGCACGCTGCTCATGATGAACAGGCCCATGTGCCAGACAGAAATGATGCTCAGAGTCTTATTTTGAGGGCATAGCAAGATGCTGCTAAATTCCAGCGGTAGCTACAAGGCCCGTGCAGAAGCATGGCTTTGGGACTAAGACATGCAGTGTGTTCATTGAGCTCTGATGCTGTGGGGGCTACAAAAGGGCCTTGGTGCCACCATAATGATACCACGATGTGCATTACCACTGGTTCATAACAAAATTGCAGCACAGATGTTCACATAGTTCACGGTGTCCTGTAAGAACTGTTCTAGCACGTAAGCTGGCTCTGATTTCAATGTCTTCTCATTTTCCTCCTCCAATCACATGTAAATAATTCTTTATTTTTTTTCCAGCTTGTTACATGACAATACTGGAAGGATTTGCCTCCTGATTCATAATGCAAACAAGAAGGACGCTGGGTGGTATACAGTATCTGCAGTCAACGGAGCAGGTGTGGCCACGTGCCACGCCAGACTGGAGGTTGCAAGTAAGTACCACAGCACAGTGCTGCCACAACCTGAACTGCCACCCGCTGCATTCAGAACAGACGGTTCACCTAACAAAGCTCGCCCTGCTAGAAGGATGTCTATCTGTCCTGCTGAAAACTACATTGTCAGTGACAGCAAGAAGGGTGAACGTAGTCCTTCCCCTACATTTCCAGCCTGTCTGTTAAATTCTCTTAAGAGCTGGCTGTTTTATGTTGCAGATGAAAAGCAATTGAGTTGCTATAGCCTGGGTCTGGGAAGATGCTGAAAGGGTCTTTTTTTCTGTTCCAGCACATACAAAAAAGCCAGTTCCAGCCCCAAAGCAGCTTCGAGTCCGACCAACTTTCAGCAAGTATTTGGCCCTCAATGGCAGAGGGCTGGATGTGAAACAAGCCTTCTCACCAGAGGGAGAGTTTCAGCGTTTGGCTGAGCAGTCTGGACTGTATGAAAGCGATGAACTTTAACTGGAAACAAAGAGGAAAACTCATACCAATGAGAGACAATACCAACACAGATGCAGTTAACCGGTGATAGTTCTAATTAGCAAAATACCTATCTACGTATTTTTACTGTGACTCTTGCACATTCTGCTGTTCCCACTTTACCATGTTAGATGATATTTATATGGGTTGGTGAATATAACCATTTTCTGAGTATTGTATTTTAACGATAGAGCCTAAGCAGGCAGGCTGATCAGCTCTCACAGTGCGGGTGGTTTCAGCCCCACCCATGCTGGGTTACATGCTGAAGTAGGTGGGTTTGTGCTGCTTCTCTAATACCGCTCTTGATGAGAACTCTGTACTGTCTGATTACTAAAACCAAATAGAGTGTTTTTATGAGAATTAAGTAGAAGCAAATAAAATCTTAAACGCCCAACGCAGAGTTTGCCTCTTCCTTGCCCTTTCCTGCACAGCGGCCTGGCCTCACACACAGCCGCTCTTCTCACCGTCCCAGGGCTGCGCCGCTGCCTCCTGCCCCCTTCCCGCTGCCCCGTTCCAACTCCTCATAGCGCGTTAACGGCCGCAGCTACCACTCCTTTCTGTTCTGAAGGCCAGAAGGGAATTCCCCCGAGCAGGGCTCCGAGCAGAGGCAGCCACTGCCAGGATACAGCGGGCTGCGCCCCGCCCGGCCGCCCGTTGCGATTCGAAGGCGGCGGCGCCGAGGCCGCCATGGAGCCCGCGGAAGCGCTGCAGCCCGCGGTGGCCGTGAGGCGGAGCGGCGGAGGTGCGTGAGCGGCCCCGGCCCCGCCGCCCTCACAGCTGCAGGAGGGGGCGGCCCGGCCGTGCGCGGGGCGGGAGGGGCACAGCCATGGCAGCTCCCTCAGGGACCCCTGGGGCTCTGAGGTACAGACAGGGATGCACTCAGGTCTGGCTTCCGTCGTTTCCAAAACCTTAGCAACACTTTTTTATTATTATTTTTTTTTCCCGATTGTTTCTTTCTTCACCCTTATTTGCTCCTCGCTAGGTGCTACAACAGCCCGGGTAAATTACAGCAAAGAAACGGAACTGAAAACGACCCTGGTAGAGTTGCTCATCTACATCACGTTCCTCGTAACCCTCAGCCTCAGTAAGTCCGCGCGCAGCTGCGCCCTGCGGGGACTGCAGCCTCAGCCGCAGAGCCGCGCTCACCTCCTGCCCGTCCTTCCTTCCCAGTGACCTTCGGCATGGTGAGCACCAACATGTATCACTTGAATAAGGTGATGGAAGATCTCTTTGTGGAACAGCCCTCCTCCGAAAGCAACGGGATTAATTTCAGGGGTATCAGGAGCCACGCTGATTTCTGGAAAGTAAGGCTTTCAGTGTGAATGCTTTCTTAGGGAGCAGCCAGGCGAAGAAGCTGCTAGCATAAGTTCAGAGCGCTGCATGCTCCTGGTCCTCCCCAGATCCACCTGCTGGGTTGCTGCAGCTCAGGAAAGATGAGCGCTATCTTAAAATGCACTAGTAGAAATGCTGGGTGCAAACAGCGGTCATGAAGTGTGAATAGTCAGTTAAGGAAAGCAACAGGCCAACCACCAAGGGCTGTATCAGTTCATTTGGTGGCATTGTACCCCCTCATATCATCACATCTGTTACTGTTAGTCCATAAAATAATGAGTCCTTGCTATACAAGTGCATGCTGATGCACTAAAAGCAGTTGTGTGTTCAGATGGTTCCAAACTATGGGGGCATGCTGTTTTGCACTCTAGATAATGTTCTTCTGAAATGAAATGCTCTACTGCACTGAAGAAACATACAGAAAGGATTCCCCCACCTCCAAAAATAAATGCTTCCTTTAGGTTGAGATAACTAAAAACCAAGCCAGAAATAAATACCTCAAAACAGATCTTCAGAGAGTAAAATAACAAACACCTGTTAAAACAGCACAGAATGGTTATGCGTTTAGACATTTGCTTAAAATTCAATGTAATCTTTCAGTGAAGCTCCAAACAGATGTAGGTTGTAGTCTCACTCTGGATAGTCTCATTATATGGCTCTGGGAATTTCATTGCATATAGGGAGTAGAATGGACTCATAAAGAAAAAAGATGTAAAGATCTGTAAGACAGTATTAAGCACTGTTTGCATTCTACCTTAGACTTCGTAGCTGTAAGCAAGCTGGGAACCCTGTCAAGCTTTTTATGTTAAGAAGCAGGGTGATTGTGGTACTTACATTTTTGAATCTAACCTCACTTGTGTATACAGTTCGCAGAGGGACCGCTCTTGGACGGACTCTATTGGAACACGTGGTATGACAACAGAACAATAACCGACCTGAAAAACACCAGCTACATTTTCTATGAGAATTTACTGTTAGGAGTAGCCCAGATCCGCCAGCTGAAGGTGCGCAACAACACCTGCTCCATCTACCCCTACTTCCAGCCTTTCCTAAAGAGCTGTTACTCCCGATACAGTTACCAAGCTGAAGACAAGTCCGACTTTGGTCTGATGAACGAACCTGAGTAAGTCATTCTACTTCAGATTTTCTTGTGCCATCTTTTGGATCTTTAGAAGGCATTTTCAAAATTGAAGTATTTTCAACTGCAATCAGTAATGTTTTTGAGAACCTCACTAAATCCTTAACACCATTCTTCTTGGGTATTCTCGAGTAAAAATTGTGCATGCAATGAACTACATTTTCTCCTGAGTTTACACAGAGATAAACCATCGATTTGTTTTTATGCCAATATTATAGACACGAATTTGGCATGGGAAATTTCTAGTGGAGAGACAGGAAGAACTGGAAACAGCGAGCCCATTTCAGCAAAAGTACACGTTAATAAGTCTATTACCATTAACACCTCTGGGGAAATGCTCAGTTACATGAAGCCTTAACTTAAATCACATGTTAATAAAACAGAATCACCAGAACCACGCTAAAGTGTTGTGGAAACAGAGCCAAAGGACTGCTTCACACGTTTCGTTTAGCGTTGACTTAAGTCAATGAAAGAATATGCAAACATGCCACAGCAACAATGAGCTGCATAAACCAGAGGTATTCCTTTTACATATGAAGGGTTTAATGTAATAAACTGCCTAGGCCACACTGGGCAGAATCCAGACTGTTAAGCACTTTTGTGAACGTACTGAGTAGATACAGAAAGGGGGATATTTTGAGGTCACGTGCCTCGTGTGCATTTCATGTAAAGAAACTGTATTATTTAAATGCCTGGATTAAATGTTGCATTGTGAATGCAGTAGAACACAAGAACTAACAAGAATAAAAGTTAAAGCTTACTTCAGTACACTTCCCATAGGCTCGCTGCCTTCTTTTCCTGTTTCTTACAGATGGAAATATGTTTCTGCCTCCTCTTTCTCCCCATGGTACTGGGGATCTGTGGGCTTTTACAGAAGTGGAGGATTTATAGTCACCTTACCGAGATCGAAGCAGGAGAGCATGGAGAAGCTGGCGTTTCTCAGGAAGAATGGTTGGATCACTCGGGGAACCAGGGCTGTATTTATCGACTTCTCAACATTTAATGCTAACATAAACCTCTTCTGTATAGTCAGGTGAGTTCTTACCTTTATTATATATGAAATCCAGTTCACTGAGGCACGATGCTTGTTTAAGGACACAAGGAAAAACTGATCACCTCAGGCATACACAGCTGTGTTTCTCAGGCAGTAACAGAGAAGACAGTAATTCATTAAAATATACAGAAATTCATTTAGTGCAGAGAGCAGACCCAGAACCTTTTTTTCCCCTCCAAACAAGGTGTCTGCTCTGTGCAGCTGATTGCTGCTGTCAGAGGAACAGATTTCATCACAAGGTCAAAGACTGTATTATTAGTTCTGCTGTCAGCTGCTGAAGGGGATAGATTGAAGACAGCATGAATGTCCACTCAGAGGTTCTTTAGAGACTTCACGAAACACTGTACCTTGGCTATCCCAAGATCTCCTGCTCTTCTCAGCTTTCCCTTCCTGTGATACTGCTTTCTTAGGGGAATAACCATAACCCTTACAAAAAGATCTTGCAAATGCAGGAGTCATCAAGTTTTCTTATTTGTCCCAGCTGGAGTCAAGTTAGTTATATTAATGAGGTAATAACTGATGTTAGACTATTAAGGGCTGAGACAATTAAAGGGGTGGTAACTAACATGTCTCCAACCTTTTCCAGGTTGGTGGTGGAGTTCCCTGCCACTGGGGGTGCTCTCACCTCCTATCAGATACACTCCGTGAAGCTCCTCAGATACGTCTCCTATTATGATTACTTCTTGGCTTCTTGTGAAGTTGCCTTTTGCCTCTTCATCGTCACATTCATAATCCAGGAAGCAATAGAAATAACAAGACTGAAAATGAAATATTTCAGAAGTGCCTGGAACTGGCTGGATATGCTGCTGATAGCGGTGAGCTGCTCCTCAATTCTTTTGTGCTTGCTAGTCCAGGCTAGCACCAGTCAAGCCAAAACCACCCAAACCCCTCTTCCTGCTTAGAGCCACTCACCTACTGTTCTCCAGTGGAGAGGCCTACCACGCTTTAGCACCCCTGAACTCTTTTCTAGCCTTGCTGTTGAGGTCCGTGGCTCCATGACCTTTCCACTCTTTACTGTCTTTCTCATCCACCTTGTTTTAGCTGCAGAGCAGGGAAGTACTAGCACATAACACAGTGAAATCGGGATGTATGCAGTATGTTGTAGTACAAATCCAGCATTATCATAGTACAAGGAGAAATAATTTGGCCAATTAAGTCTGACATGCAGTTTATAACCAAACATCTAAAAAGCTCAGGTTCTTCAAATCTAATCAAGGGCCTGTTGAAGTCAATGCAGGCTTTCCTATGCAAAATAACAAGTCAGAGAAGGAGGTGGTATCTGGTCTTCAGTTTCACTGGCTTCTGCTTTCCTACAGGTATCCATCCTTGCCATTTGCTTCAATATCTACCGCACTATAGAAGTGTCCCTGCTAATGGAAGAGCTCCTTTCTAATGCTCATGTTTATCCAAACTTCTATTTCCTTGCATTCTGGCAAGTCATTTATGACAACGTGATTGCTGTCAACGTCTTCTTTGCTTGGATAAAGGTATTGGCTCTTACTATTTATCTTTTTTTTGTACTTGAGAAATGTCATGCTTCTAAGCTTGCTATAAATGTTCACTATTTCATGGGCGAACTGCAAAGGTGGGGCCAGGATGGGGAATTTTGTTTATGAGATTCCCGAAGAGTTTGAAATTATCTCATTCTCATAAACATGGGTCATACCAAGGCCATCTAAAAAAACTGCACATGGACAGCTGTCCCCATTTGAACAGCTGAGAAATAACCAGGAGCCAAACAGCCTCCTTAAACTCAACTTGTTCCTAGACTCAGTATTATCAAGGTCACAGCCTGAACTATACAAATGACATGGCTGTAATAGGTGAAGCTATTTATAGTTCTCATGGCTTCTAGTTTTTTGTCTTCCTCCACCTCCAAGGCCAAGGCTGCATGAAGCTGTTTGAGAACACTGACTGTTAGCCAGTGGTGCGGACAGTCTTCCTCATTACATCTTTTCTGCACCCTAGCTGCACGTTGCCCTGCATCATCTTCCCCACAAACTGATTATTGCCACTTTGGTAGCACAACTGCCATCAGAAAAGACTTGTTTTCACAGGCAGAGTAAAATAGCTCCTCACCAGCTCTGCCTGACAGGATCCTCAGGCGCAGGAGGGGTGGCCTATCTTGAGGTCTCCTTGCCTAAGGCTCCACTTCTGCCAGAGCTGATTACACACAGCAGTACCCAAAGGCCTGTCTGTGAGCTCCTAACTTTAGCACAGAAGCCCAGCAGAATATTCCTTCTCCCTAAAAACACACCCAATCCCAGTACTCCTTACAGATACAGACCATTAACATCAGGCACGCAGCTTACTTCCAGGTAAGACTTAATGTGTAAATTAGGATTAGATAACCTTCCACAAGTTCTGTTAAGAGAACACAATACATTCTGACACCACCTCCCAGCCCATCCCCAGTAACAACGCGTTCTGTTCTCTTGCAGATATTTAAATATGTAAGCTTTAGCAAAACCATGACACAACTGTCGTCCACTTTATCTCGCTGTGCCAAGGACATCATTGGATTTGCCATCATGTTCTTCATCATTTTCTTTGCCTATGCACAGTTCAGCCACCTCGTCTTCGGGTCGCAAGTTAATGACTTCTCTACTTTTCAAAACTGCATGTATGCAACTTTCTGAACTTTCTGATGCAAAGCCCCTGATCGATGGTGGTGCAAACAGCTTCTGATAAGCAGAATTTTAGGAGTACAGTACTCCAACTCTTAGGTCTATTTCATAAAGTAAAAGCAATTCTGTTGGCCCTACAAGCTGCTTATCAAAGCAATTGTATGTCCAAAAGAGCTGCTTGAGAGACCCAAGGGCTCAAAGCACGAGCTGAGTGGGTTCAGAAACAGAAATCACAGCTCTTAAGAAAACATTCACCTGCATAGCCAGGAGTGCCCAAGCCCCAAACGCTGGCTCCATTGTTTCCTCCTGAGTTTTTTTCAGCCACTCACTGTAGTAACGCCATCCAGTGGCTCCAGGTGCCAGCTGGAACTGTTTGTGACAGTTGCTGTACCTTGAAGCAATCTGCTACTCACAGTTGCACTGTTTTAGCCTACAGATACATTTCTTAGAACTTTAGAGAGATATCTGCAGAATACCAAGGCTGTCTGAAAGCAGCTTTTTCACATAAAGCTCTATGACACTTGTAAAGCCGTTTTGGACCCACTTGGATACAAGATAGTTCTAAGATGCTGCAATACAGAAGAAGATGCATCTTACCTAGTAATGAAATCCCCTTTATGGAGACACAGGGGCCTGTACTACATTTTATACTAACAGAAAATAAGGAATCCTAGAGCTGGAACAAAAAGGAAACAGTTATAAAAATACAAAACAATTTATTCAACATGAAGGTGTTTTGTCCTATAGGACATTTAACAAGTCCCTTGCACTTTTCAGTTCTCAAATATGTGCTAAGTGTCCACTTTACCACTGCAGTGTAATGCTGGTTTCTCCTGATTCACCATTATTGTAGTCACTGAAATCAGTCTCAACTGCATCTACCCATTTTGTGTTTGTTTGTTTTTAATGATGTTTAAAATGCTTTAAAAGAAACCAGTCAACCTCAGTCTCCTGTGTTGTTTTGTTGGTTTTTTTCCTGCCAGTTTCTCACAGTTTCGTATTGTGCTGGGAGATTTTAATTTTGAAAGCCTAGAAGTAAGCAGCATCCTTGGACCCATTTACTACATCTCATTTGTGTTCTTTGTGTTCTTCGTCTTGCTGGTAGGTAAAAATGCTTCTGTGTAAGCAGTAGAGAAAAATGATTACCTTCTGTTGCATAGTGCTCTGAGACAGTGTTTCCTACCCCAAGATGACACTTCTGCCTGTAATGCTCGACTTGCCCTGTCTGCCCTTCAGCACACTTAGGCTGAAAGACAGTCTGGATTCTTTGGCACAAGCTGGCAAGGCATTTCACAGCTCTGCCTTCCTCCAAAGAGCCAAAAAAGTGGCTTTTGCAGCATGGTACAAGCATGTTGCACCTTTCACTCCACTGCACTATTGATTTCTTGAGATTTTAACTTCTGAAAACTTACTTGGAAGCTCTTGAGAAGTGCAAAGTTTCAGCCTTGTCAGGTGGGAAGTTTAAAGACTTCGGTGGGACTCTGTAGTTTCAAGTTCTAGACCAGCTGCATTGGTGTTTTCATTACTTAGGTCCAAAACACCACTTGAAAAAGGCACAGCATATAACAGGAAATCTGTCACTCCAAGGAGGTGGGCCTTTCAGCCAATAATGCACAGCGGAAATAAGCGAATCCTCTCCCAAAACAGGAGATTCTCAGGGCATTTAAATGCATCAGAAGCATATCTGCACCCAAAGCTCTTCCAGTTCCATTAGTTACATGGCTTAGCATCGAGCAGTCCCCAAAACAATGAGCCTAGCATAACAAACAGAGTTTCCAGAAAAATATCTAACTGCATCCTTCCTGTACAGAACATGTTCTTAGCTATTATAAATGACACCTATTCAGAAGTCAAAGCAGACTTTGCAGTGGCTCCCAGTCAAGAACTTCACATCGCAGACCTCCTCAGACAGGTAAGTTAATGCTTTTGTAACTATCCCAATGAAATCAAGATTAGAGGGGAATTCGTATGCTACATCACTAGGAAAGAGCCTTAACCAGCCAGGCCACAACCATTTAAAAACACCCAATAGTTGTTTTTTCACTTCAAATGTTTGACAGGTAACACCCTTCCATAAACCCACTGGAGCTCCTAATAATTGTTACTGACTCAGATAGCATGAGCTAGGGTGCAGGAAGCTACCTTTCCTTGACCCTTTTAAAAACAGTATTTAAGACCAGCCTGATTTGTGATATATCCTGACATCAGCTTTTTTCAAAGCTTCCTTCTGCTATTCTTCCCAGCCGAGAAACTAAAGTTCTTCTCTGCATGCAAGTTTAGGGATATTGGCAAGTGAAACTGAAGCAAAGGGGCCCCACACCAAAAGCCTACGCTTGGCTCTCTTGTGGGGATATCATCACTAAAAGAAAAGTACAGTTTAGTTTCCCCCACCCAAGCCTATTCTCCTAATCCCAGTCAACAGAAAGATGAAAACGAATATGCCAGAAGACCAAAAGCCTTACTGGATTTGGCTGGATAGTACCTTCAAGGATTTAATGACAAGTTTAAGATGTAGCAGAGTGAGTTCTCTGAGCCAAGGGAACCAAGTAAGGACCAAGTCTTATGGGGTTTCTTTTTGACTGCCAAGGCATCACACCGAGCAGGTCTGTTACTTGCACTCAAATCCTTACGAAGAAGTGTCTGTGGGTAAACACAAGCCAATTAACATGCTCAACATTCTTTGTCCAGAGCTGCAATAAAGCCCTTGTCAAGCTCAAACTGAGGAAACCAGACACGGATCTAGGAGATGAGAACCTGGAAAGGTAAGATCTCAGCCCAATCTAAAGCATTCACTGTCAGCCCCTGGGCCAAGCAGAGACGTATTCTCACAGGACTTCTGTCTTTGTTCATTTGTGTGAATGAGAAGCGAGGAATTTCCATCCACTAAAAGACAGGATATTTCCAAGCCTTCCAAAGGAGGCAGTCCTCATGAAAAGGTAAGGTTTATGTTTTCCTATATTCTTAGGAACAGGTTATATTTCAAAAGCTGAATAATGCCAAAGGAGTCACAGTTGTGCCTGCTATTACTTACAGAAGCTTTTCCTCCGCAGAATACTATGTTTATCATAGAAATAGCAAAAGATAGAGCTATAAATAAATGATAATCACGGCCTAAATGTTAAATGGAAGCTTGTCTGGGCTCTGTTCAGACAAAGCCATGAGATACAAGAGCAGAGCTGGCAGTAGGCTGTGGTCAGTGTGTCTTGGCAGCAGTAGGAAGTTGTGAGGCGGGCATTTGCCCAGATGTTAAACTAGAACGGATTATGGAAAATAAACCTGTTTTAGAACAGGCTGTTAGGTCACAGGCTGCACCTGCAGCACAATAATGACTATTTCCACTTGCTTTACAAAAAGGTTTCCAGCAGTTGTTGGTAGATCCGTATCTGGGGTGAGCTGGTGCAAACACTTCCCAAAACACCTTTAAAATTACATATATCAATTCTGCAATGGAAAGGAAAAGCCCCACAGCTAGCTATAAGCACTACTCCACGCAGTGCTGCAGTCTCTCACTTCTGAGAAGACACGTGTTCTTATATTCTGTCGTTTCGAGGCAGAAGGAAAACCTGCTTTCCTCTGGGACATTTTTCTCCCCCAAGCTGCATACATCTTTTCCTGCTCAGGCACGTCCCCCCTCCCTGCATCAGTGACAGTATCCAAGTAAACCACTGTGATTTTTCCTTTTTCCCCCCCCACTCCCTCTGGTGCTGAGGAGAGGCATCCGAAGCCACCGAAGCTACGGAAAGGGAAAGAGAGTCTTCATCACTCCGACTCAGTCGCTGCTTCTCAGAGCTCCGTCTCCCCTGAAGAATTTCAGCAGTAAGTGTTTGTGAGAGCCCGTTCCTGACGCCTCACTCCCATCCCTAGCTGCTTGCATCAGCCCTGCCCTCAATTAGCTAAAACTCTTACAGAGCAACAACGTGACAAACAGGAGAGCAACACCAAGGCAATGAACTTAAGACATTACTTTAGATGTTCTTGTACAGCTGCCAACAGCCACTCTAGGAGAGGGAGGAAGGTGGAAAAAGAAAATACATGTAGTAGAGCAGTTGTTAAGGGTGTTAATCAGGACTGAGGTGAGAAGAGAATTTAAAATATTATCTCTCTTCTAGAACATCTCCTCGTGGCTGCCCAGAGGGTGGCAAAGACTGTAAGGCCTTGTGCTTGGGGTAGGGGATTTCACGACTTAAGGCCCTCGGCAGCAGACACAGTACAAGTGAGCAAACACAAAGATTATAGATACAAGTTGAAGGGGAATGCATCACAAGGATTTGTTCCTGTATTTGTGTGCCATAGGCTCCTCAGACAAACATCCGAGTTGGAGAAGGAATTAAACAGTGCTAATGCAAAACTCAGTAGGATTATGAAAAGCATGCAACAGCTGAAGGACGCTCCAGGCAAGACAGCACAGTGAAATGGATGAGCTCATCTGGAAACAGAGATGGCCTTATTCTTCATACAGTTGAAATCCAAAGTCAAGAAAGAACAACTCTTCCCCTACACCTTTAAAATTTTTATGTGTGTTTTTATTTGTGTATAAAAAGTAGAACTGTTATTAAAGGTATACTAATGTAACTTCACAATCTGGCCTGTGAGTTTCAGATAGTTCTTCAAGCTTGCTCTCACCAGACTTCTGAGTAGATATCCCTACAAATTTCTTAATCAGCTGCCTCATTCTGGAGCTGCTATGAGCCATCGATACCAGCTAGAGGCTCTAGTAACCAAGAGAGCTGACAGCAAGCTCCCTGGGCCTGCCCTGTACATCTCTCTCAGTCTCTAGCTATGCGGCCCAGCCTAATCTTCAATTGCCAAGTAACAATCCAGCACGTGGCTCATTAACCCCGACTCCCCAAGACCACTTTCTTTAGCTAATACACTGCTGGCAATGGCAATGCTCATTTCTCAGCAGCTCTTTCAGGCACCTATTGCTTCCACCACCACCACCACCACTTCCAAGGCAAAATTAGTCTTCCAGAAAATAAAAACGTCTCAGTGCTTAATGGCTGGAACCGCTAGAGGGCATCGTGCTTCTAACCTGAATTCCCTTCTTATTTCATTTACACCCACTGCATTAGAGACATGGTGTTACCTTCCAGCCAGACATGATCTACCCATACACAGCCATTAATCCACTCATACGTAGCTATAAATATTTGTTCTTTGGAGAGATTCAGCCACAGGTAGAAACAAAACAGAATAAAACACATCCAAACACCATCTGAGCGTGCCATAACCAATGTGCTAGGAATCACCCATTTGTCAAGAGAAAAAGTATCCTCCTGTCCAGAAGTGCGTGCAGTGACAGCGTTTACTGCCACAAACACAGCAGTAACTGCTATGCGCGATGCTTATTTTGAGGCTTACAGATCATTATAGATGGAGAGACAGTCAAATTCTGCTCATCAGCTGCAGGTGTGTTCACTGGCAGTGAATTAATCAGCTTTCTGCCCAGTCTCCTCCCAAAGTGACCATTGCAGGAACAGGAATGACCAAGACTCACAGCTTGCCCCTACACCATCACAGCCCTGCCTGGCAACTTAGCAGGACCTGCAGCCCCCATTGCAGCATGCCAAAAGTTAGATCAGGAGCCAGCGTGCTCACTTGGCTGCCGTCTCTGCTGAGAGGCGCAGTCTAAGGAGGTAAAATGAGGCTTCAGCTGCTGCAGCTTCATTAAGGGCTATCTCAGCACCAGAACCACCGCCAGTGGCTCTGCTGGCAGGCTGCGTGACTCAGACCTGCCTGAGCAACACCCTGACACTACAGACAAATACTGAAGGACTCAGCACTTGTTCTTAAGAGGTGGTAGAGGGGGAAAAAAGCATGATGAGGAACAAAGATATATGACAATAAAGGTTAAGGTATTTTTATTATAAAAGTCTATACAATGAGCACCAGACATAGCAATGCAATTACATCTGGTTTAGTTATATATATATTCCATATCTATATATCCATATAGATATATAGGTTTTGCTTTTACCAAAGTAAAACTGTTATATCACAAAATGCCTAATTCTACCATTTATTTATTGCTCAACAAGGATGGCACAAAACACACTCATAGCATAACTGTTGCCATGCTTATCTACTATACTGAATAAACAGCCAAACACTGCATAACAAACACAAAGCAGCTGTTAATTCTGAATTGGAATCAGTCTGATCACTCACTCACTTATAAAAATATTGGAATCATATAGATTTAAGCATTATAAAGGAGGAATATATTATTTAAAACATTTAAATAGTGCATATTGACATTCTGCATGTGGTATATAAAACACAAACATTCATGTACAACGCTATACAGTACACATTAGTTTCAATGTTTGGATACACCCGTGTCTGCAGACTGATAGAAAAGGAACTGAAGTGTACATTGCACAATGAAACTGAACTAAATTGATCAATGGTCTCAAGACTAGTTTAACCTCATCATTCCCTACGGTCCCACATCATTTTGCCATTAAAAAAAGGCATCCCACCAGTGCTCAACAGTTTTAGTGCTTTTCTTCCAAAATTACATGCCTACAAGCAGAATAAAACAAAACAGGAAGTATTCTACAGTACACAGATGAAACCTGAGCACTAAAATGCTACTTTCAATCTATTTCATATGCTTCATGACAGAATAGCAAGTCTATGAGGTTACATGCTAGCCACTTTTTACTTGGAGAAAGTTCATTTTTGGTCTTCCATAAAGCAGTGTGAATAACAGCTAGGTTGACATTAGCCAGTCATAAGAACATGCAGTGAGAGTAGGTGTGCATGCAAAACATGGCCACGATCAAACTGATACACTGAAGGAAAAAAACTGAGAAAGCACCAGTTAAAATTAACACTTAGATTTTGCCAGATCAAAACCAGCTGCTGATGGCTGCTGCAGAGCATAAAGCTAGCTAAATCATCATTCAGCACAGCAGATGTGATACTCAAAACATTATTTAGTTTCAACTCTGAAGCTAAATCATGCAAGGCCCATAAACTGTTTTGCTTATATCATAAAGATTAGATATTTTTATTCTCCAACTGTAAAAGAAAACCGTGATAAACAGCAGTAATTCCTTCGCTCAAAGCCATCAGTTCACCCTGTGGTGCGCATTACCTACGCTGATTTTAGCCCTTGATAGCCTATTTCTTTCAGGTACTTTGGATTTTGAACTGACCTAAGCCAGCGCTTTTCTGCTGGAGCTACACAAGTCTGAGCAACATCACGTTTCTCATACACTGTAACGTGCATTAAGTTCCTCCAACCTGCTGCAAGAGGAGATGCAGTATCCAATTCAGACAAAACACCACGCCACCACCAGGCGATAAACAAGAACCAATCAGATTTACGACAGTAACGTCAGTCCTGCAGGCAGCACGTGATATAACTTCCCAGTTTTCCAAGTTCTAAAAGACACTAAGTAAGGTCACTTCCTTGTTTGTCCACTGTCACCTTTATCTAGGTGGAAATGTGACCACTAACAAGCAAAATCCATCCATGTTAATTATTTCTGCTATAGGTGCAATTTAGATTACTAGAAATTAAAGTTGTTCCACAGCAGTTCTTTGAAAGGGATTACAGGTTGGCTTTTAAACATTCCAGGAAAAGAGAGGTATTTTTAATTTGCTTTTTTCCCCCCCTACAATAAAATAGGCAACAAGAGTACTTCAGTGTAGCATTACAGTATAAATTATTTCTTCTATAATGCAGAAGTTTGGTAATAGAAGTCTCAGAGCTCTTGAACGCCAAAGAACAAAATGCTATGGTTGTTTTGGACCAAGGTGGATGCATCCAATACAAAAGAAATCGATGGAAACTGTGTTTGCTAAAGTTGGATAGCGCAGTCCCGAATTTACAGATCCTATTTGCTCTCCACACAGAACCTACTTACCCTTCAAACAACTTAGAGTGGCACCACAATAAAGTGCACAAACTGTATTCTTTCAACAGTGCATGATATAGGAACATAAGCACTCGGTAAGTACAGTGGTAGTATAAGCAAGATGTTATTCAACGGTTTGGAGGAACCCAAGTTAAATTGATTTTGAAGAATCTTGTTTGCTGATAAGGACTTCTAGCAGCCTAAGTTTGGCTTTAATTTTCTTGTACTCCCTGTACTCATCAAGCATTGGAACCCGATCTTCCTTCTGTACATTCCTGTAAAAAGAAACACACGTAAGTTGCAGGAAAACCCTCCATGAAGCAGTGCATCAAACACTGAGCAGAAACGTGCACTTATCTTGAGAGAAAAAGAAATGCCTGCCAAACAGTTCATCAATAACAGACTATCATATTCTAGGCCCTTGTAGTTAAAATTGCCATCACCTAAAAAAACCTGACTATAGCCCAGCAGGGTTTATCCAGCACAGTTTAAAGACCATTCTCTTAAGTTCTGGAGTTTTTATTAACAGGATATGAAGGCTTTCGTTTCAGGTTCTGTTTATACATCAAACGAAAACCCAAGTAAGTGAATCTAAATTTTCACACCATGTAGACTGACTCACAAACTGATAGCAGAGAATTGGTCTTAAAATAAATTACTCTATTATGAAGATTTATTTTTAAGCCAACCATTCATTATTAACTCCATCATTGGCCGGTAAAGTCAAAAGGAGTTATGTCTCAAATTCAGCAAGTGTATGACAAAGCCACGTGACTGCAATTTGTATGGCTAACTGTCCATCAGTTTTTAGTTGAATGAGAAAACAAAAAGTGTATTGAAACGAGTCAAGAAAACAACTGCCTTCTCTTAACATTATTTTTGTTCATGAGGTGATACATCCTGAAAAACCTCTGTGATACTTCTTTCGTTTTCGTCATTATGCTTTCCAGACTGTAACAGATGAAACGAAACCACAGAGCAGGTTTCCTCCATTATTAAAAACACACAACAACGTTACCTCCTTCACAGATTGTTCACAGTAAAGATTAGATCACATTTCACTTGGCAAGATTCATAAGAAGCTAAAGAAACGTTTGGCTATAGAAGTGGAGCTGCTGCCCAGCATCTGCTTCTCTGCTGAACAAACCTTCCATTCTGCTGATAAAACTCCTCTTCAAATTCTCGTAACGTCTTGCGTAGCTTCTTCTTTTCAGCTCTGGCTTTCCACAGTTGCTCCAATAATTCAGGCCTGAAAAAGACCATTGGCCATACAATAAGATTTAGGTTCTCCAAAACTTACTCAAGAAAGCTGAGCTAGCTGAACTAATACTAAATTCACCCTGCTTGTAAGGAAAACAGAATCTGACTGTGTGAAATACTGAAAACAAACTAGTAGTTAATAAAAGGGTGCACGTTTTCTGCTCTCTGCACAGCTCGGGTTGGCTGAAGAAGACTTAGATACTAAACAATTCTCTGAATACAAAAAGAACTTAATCAGACAATGTCAGAGAAAATAATGCTCACTCAAGCCAAACACCTGAGAAACACTGAACATGTCATTCCTTCCCACCCAGCATCATATTTGGTACCATGACTAAGCGCAATCAGTGCGACTTCTGTAACAGAATTGCTCATTTCTTATTTATACACACATAGAAGCAGCTCGGGTGCTTGACAGCCTAAGGTCCCGGGTCAGTTTCTCTTGACCATCTTCAACATCGGACTCCGAGTTCTCAACCGGGCTTAAAACAGACTGCGTTTGGACAGCAGATTTTAGGATATCATTCAGGTCTGCAGACAAACCATCACTTTCCTCCTCTTCTTCCTGAAAGAGAAAGCAGAAATTCAAAGCAAATATAAAACACTGCTGTTCCCTCTTACAAGGGCTGGGAGATACATCTTTGAATAGTGTATTGTACACACCTTAATTTCTTCAAAAAAGTGGGCAGTTTCACCTTCAATGATGGGCTGTAACATCTGCCCCCGCCTCTTGGTTGATGGTGAACCCTGCAACATTTCAAGCTAGGTTAATTACATGCAAACATACATTAAATGATGTGCAGGGTCAGAACTTTGTTCAAGTCACCTAAGACCTAAGGGTCTGCTTGTTCCCCAAAAGAAAAGGCTACGAACAGACTTAGAGCATAAAAAACCAGCCTTAAAATCCAAAAGCTCAGTTGCCTGACATGTTCTGAACAAAATTCATAAGACATCTCTGAAATCCACTCTTGTTCCTCCTAAATTACAAAAATGAAGCTATATGAGGGCAGAGCCATTTTGTATCTTCTGCCATGAATGTGGTAGGAATAATTCTGCCAGCTTCTCTTTCCAGACTACCCTGAAGCCCAACAAGTGAAGTGCTGTGCAAAAGTAATCTGTTGCTCGATATCTATATCCGTTGAATTGCAGCCTAAGCACCTGCCACTCTGAGGTACAGGTGCTGTTACACACATGCCATTATGCTCTGCTCATCCGTTATGGCTGGACAAGATGAGCACTTTCAACTGATGGACTATTTGAATGGGAGAAAGGTAGAACTTGAACACGTAGACAATGACCTGTCAAAGAACTTCTGTTAGTGAGAGGAGCTTCCTGCTTCTTGACTTCCATACAGGCTTCAGTGTATATGATCAATATCCACTGATACCCTAACAAATATCTCATGGAAACAAATGTCATGTAATTTAAAAAGCAATTATTTAAATACCTAGGCATAAAATATAGCCTACCTACAAGCTACCACTGAACTATTCCTGGTAAACAGAGAGCTCCACTTATCTGTCTCACACATTTCAAAAGCAGAGGCCTGGGAAATACTCTCCCCATCGCCTACAGCAAGAACAGGAACGTTGTCACTAAGATCTCTTCTAAATGTAAAATTCTTTTGGCTGAGTATTGACCATCACTTTGTTGCACAGCTTAAATAAAAAAGACTAACATTCATAAGGCTATGGGTAACATGATATGCAGCTCATTTGAAGAGCTGGATTTCTGATATGAGAAATAAGACATAACCCAACCAGTCAAGGACACCAAAACCCAACTGTGGCTCAGCAGTCATGGAGAAATGGTTAGGTGTATCAGAACAAATTCTGTGTTTGTGGAATTCAGAGATGGATACTGACATCAAGTTGTCCTTAAACTTAAAGGGAACTACAATTTAAATCACGTTTTTCTATAACAACAGCTATTCCTTTTTCCATGTGGATTTTGAGTCATCTTGAACTGGTTTCTTTATCTCAGTGTTCTTTGGCTTAAGCAGCTGGTTAAGAACAGTGAGAGTCACCACAGACTGCAGATTAAGTTACTGCTGAGTAAGCCACTGCCCAGTTATTTAAATCTGATAGAGAACTGTCTAACTGTGTGCAGCCCCTTCCTTCTATAGGGTCAATAGCTAGTATCAAAATTCCAAGTTTGAGTCAGCATGCAAGAGAACAAAGGCAGCTAGGTGGTTGTCATTCCACAACTGCCTTACAGGTCACAAAAAGAAAGGTTAATTCAGTCATTTTGCACAATAGGGAAACTTTTCTTCCTTATCTCTTCAAGAGGGGAAAGAAAGGGAAGAAAAAGCACTGCAAGCTAGAAGGAAATGAAGTGAAAACATGAAAGAGCAGATGATGTAGAGATGCTGCAGGCAGCTGTCAATAACGTGTTTCTCACTAAGGAAACAAAAATGAATGAAGTGATTTTAATGGCCATCCTATCACTCTTGCCTCTGGTAACAGTAATCTGTACTACAGAAGAGAGGCAAGCTTCATTACAACTGGTGTTACTCTTCTTTGGAAGACTAATACAGTACACACTGTGGATCTGTACCTAGCACAGAGACTTGCAAATGACTCAGCCAAGGGAAGTTAGAACAACTTGTTTACTTCCACCGGGAACCATTTACTTCCTCAGAGCTGTCAAGGTAACTGACAGCCTTGAACTGCTCTGTTCTCAGCAGTAAACCAAATGCCTCAACTAAAACACCATCCTACATCTTCCAAAAGAAAGACGTGTTTTATTACTAGCTCTTCTAAAGCCATATTAGCAGTTCAAAAGGGGAAAAAATATAAATAGCATGTTTTACTCACAAGAATAGGAGTAATGCTTGCTCTAGTTAACATTTGTTTTACAAGTCTGTATCTGTCATAAAGTGGCTTCACAATATGTCTTTCTTCTCTAGTAACCTAAAGGCAGAGAAACCACAGAATTAATTATACCAGTCACTGAATAATATGCAAGCAAACAAAGCATTTATGCTTCTCATGCCAGGCCACATACATTCCAATTAGGAACATAAAACTAGTTTGTGTGTATGCAATGGAGTTTATGGAAAGAAAAGGAAATAAGCAGGTGTTTATTTCCCCTCTTATTTTTCCACTTTACACTTCTTTTAGAAAAATACCAGGTTAAGACTTCTTAAATGTTAGATGAGCTTAAGTAGAAGTAAGCCCTCTAAAGACCCTTAGAAAATAGGGAAAAAAGGGACCAAGAGCTGTGGGAGAAGACTGTGTAACTAGCAATGACGATGACTCCACAGAAGTGACAGGGAAAAAAAAAGATGAAATTGTAGATAGATTTTATCTGATACCTGATTGTACTCTCAAATCTTGGTCGCTGTGCTTACTAAAAACAATGAAACTTGAAGGTTACCATCAACAGTTAATGACTTTTTCTCTAAGGGGCTTGTAGAGTCAGTACCGGTATCACTAATACCATTATTCTTCCTGGGCTGTTATAACTGAAAGGCTTGATCAGATGTATACAATAGTGCTGATTACTAAATTGGTGCACAAAGTCCAGAAGGCTGATAGAATAGTAACTGGAAGCATCTTCTGATTGGACAAGCAAATAATGATCATTGTCCATGACTAAAACCTCAGAACTCTAGGTGCTAGCTGCCACTTAGCTCCTCCACCTTCTATATCCCAATTATATAAGATATGTGCCACATACTTCAGAAAAAAGTGTCTCAATTTTTGTTTCTGTGAAACTCATAATAAGCTTACAGACCTTTTCCTAGAAAATTCAATAGTGTTTGTGATTTTTGTTAAAAACAAAGATCACTCCTTGCTTCACAGACGAGTACGGCACCAACCTATACAAATCACTTTGCAAACTCCAATAACCCACTGAAAAAGGGCCTATGTAATGAATCAATACACAAACCCTGATTTTCAGAAGGTAATGCAGTAGTTTCATTTGATGGCAACATGGAAACAGGCAGATCACTGTTTGGAAAAAAAAAAATCAGGTATTGCTGATGATTATTACTACTCCTGCACAAGAAATACCATTGTCTCAGTGTACGTTAGCATAGTTCAGTGAAGTAGAAGAGGAATTACCGGTCGTCCATGTTGACTTTCATAATACAGGAGACTTTTCTGGAGAGATGTTTTCTCTTCTACCAAATGGTCCTTTGTCATTTTCTGTTAGAAGAATTGTTCATATTAATCAAACTAAAGTCACTTCAGCATTTTTCCACTGTATTAGCTATAAACACAACTTAACCAAAAACTTAGATCAATTAATACCGTACGTCCCACCTTGATAGATTTAAAGCTGTTCAATACTGTCATCAGACACCATAATCTTATGCTTACTTTTATATCTTCTGGCAAACATCTCTCAACTCGTTTTTCCTTTAATCTTTTCAAAATGAGCTCAAGTGTAGCTTCCTTGGTGGGCTTCTTCTCTTTCTGCACAACCCGCATCTCGTCTCCGTTTTCTTCGTCTTCTTGGTCAAGAGAGGAACCAAAGCTTTTTGGTAGAGTGTTGCTTCGTGGACGTGTTTGAGGTATGAATTCTCCATCTGAGCTCTTCTGCTTTGCATCTGAAAATAGGAAAACTACTTAATCCAAAAGTTTAAGAGAACCAATTCCCTCAGTTGGTTTAACTGCAAAATAAGGAACACAGCCGTTCTCAAAAGCAAAGTTTCTCTTCCAGAAACAAAGCCACGAAAATAAATTTGATTTTACTTTTGGAATAGACCAGAATCTAGAGATTAAAGATTCGTACTGCCCTGTGGAATTGTGCTGAATGAGTGATCACTTCTATTTCAGTCATATGTACAATTTGTTTTTGTACGCAACCTGAAGCACAGCACCCCTTACCTTTTATTTGCTTTCTTAATTTGGTAAGGTCGGTCATCCATTTTAACACTTTTGGATTGGCTGCAATATCACTGTAGGAGGGCTGAAAAGTAATATAAGATTTTATATAAACACGTTAAAGATTATTTATAAACATTTCATAACTACGTGGCAATATTTATGGCAGCAAAGGTGACTAGTAACATCAATGCCGCTCAGTACAAGATCAGATCTCAGTGCCAACATAATGAACATTCGTGAAAATAAACTTGAAATAAGGCATCAGAAGTTGATCCAGAGACAGGTAAAGATGCTCTTGTTTTTCCATTGGCTTCATCAAATATCCCTTCAGTCTAACTGAAGGCCACCACCTGCTCATCAGGTGTTGTGGCACGTGTTCCTCATACTGTCGTCGTTCAGTTCACTTTTGAAGGGAGCAGCACATAACAAAACTACTCTATGAGCTCACAGTTTTTCAGTGATGAACACAAAAAGCAACTTAGCTCTACCACACAGCTACTCGTCCTGAATAAAAGCAGTAACTTACCTTACTGTTCTTCTCTTTTTCAAACTGTTCTTCAAATTGCTTTATTTTTTTCTGTAGTTTCTTGACAAGCTGATAAGGCGTCTTGTCTTCCCTTTTGTCATCTTTTGAGCTGAAGGATGCTCTTCGTGTTCTGTATTAAAGACATTTTAAAGTGTAATTTCAAATAATTAAGCCAGTGCAAACAACAGTGCATTAGACTAGCAGATGACTAACTTGTTTTGGTTTTCTTTTTCAGTTCACAATATATTCTTTTCAGGCTTTCAGTCAGGGCTTCTTACATACTCAATCAAAACGCTACCATCCACTGCCTTCAAAATGTGATGTTATTTTATCCCCTCTAACTTCAATACTATCCCTAACAGAAATAGCTCTTTGGTGAAAAACACCATTTGAAATGCAAGTACTGTCAATTACACTGTCATTAAAACAGCTCAGATCTTTCTGGTGGCAAAGTTGCTTATCTAAATTACAAGATTATCAGTACTTCTTGAAACATATGGCACAAAACACAGCCTAGTCTAGAAGCTACCACTGAACAATTCTTGGTAATTAGGCAGCTCCACTTATCTGTCTTAGATAACTTAATAGATGCTTATCTTAAAAAAAAAGTAATATCCATCATCTGATCTGTTTGACTTCCTAATACATTTGTGCAGTATGCAACTCCAGTTTTGAATCACCTTCTGCACTTGCTCAGCTCCTTAACACTGTGCCTTATGAAAACTCCGCATTCCAAGACTGACCATAAGAATGGGCTAGTACACATATTACACAAGGTGCCTGAAATACCTCTTGGTGCAGCTGGTGACGTCTACATAATTCAAGATATTAGAAACACTAATCTAATTATCTGCTAGTGTAGATCCTTATTAGTTTCAGAATGAGAACAGCTATTGGAATCAGCACTTTTCTACAGGTCAGTCTTATACACCATTTTAACAGTACTCATCAGCTGCAGTCCGCCACTAACTGGAGAACATCTGGGAAAGCATCTTTTGTATCAATAAACTTATGACAGAGAGTTACAAATTCTGAAGTTGGTCTTTCCTGTTCCAAATTTTCTCACTTTTATGGGATTATTTCTTCCCTAATAAGCATGGCGATTTTTCTCAAATGGCTTTTCATATTAGTAGTATTAGGAAGTACAGGCCACAGGTTATTTACAGCTTTGGAAGACCACACAAATAACTTGCAGCTTCTTTAATTACAACTCAGCTTCTACACGCTGGATAACACTGGCTTGGATCCTCTACACCAGCAAGAGAGAACCTTCATTAAAGGACCCTATAACTGTACTGCTGTCCCACCTCTTTCCCTCTAACAGCTGATGCTTTCCCTTAACCCTTCTGAATGAAAGCTTTCCACAGGCCAAATGAAGAACCTTCCCACTTCATTAGCGCATGTTTTTGTTGCAAGGATTCGTGTAACCCAACTCTCTTCACTGGGAGTGGATCTACCAAACAAACAGGAAATCTCACAACATGAAAATTGATACTTGTGCAATTGGGAAAAAATTACATAAAACCACATCACAGCATCCAGTAAAGCCTGGTAAACAAAGGATATAAATAATGTCTTCAGACCAAGAAGTGTCATTACAACAGGTTACCAGAAGCCCAGTCTGAATGTCGGGGAAAATCTCTGTCCTATTTTTATATTCTTTCCCTAAGCACCTGCCAGTGGCCACTTTGAGAGACAGCCATCCCAGATGAACCTCTGGTCTGACCCAATACGGCAATTCCCAGGTATGCAAAACAGCCAAATGGCTGTAAGATGATACATTTGACCTTGGTTTTCTGTTTACTTATCATACCATAAAAAACTTACGATGTTTTTAAGCAGCTGAATTTTCATAGCAGAAGTAACTGCCATAATACCCACCAAATTGCACTAAAGTACATACCTAACAAAAGAAAGTGCTTTGGATGAAGAATCTAATGTTTCTGGATCATGTAAGAAACGCTGGCTTTGCCCAAAGTCCAAACTACGATGTGACAACACTGGGTGACAGTCCTCCTCCAATGGATGATTAGTCATTCTTCCAGCCTGTGGGGAAAGCTGAGCTTCTCCAGACTCACTGTCTTCCTGCCAAGATTTGAAAGCAGGAAATGGATCTGTAAGATAAAAAAAAGGGAAACAAAATGGTACTTGTCTGTTAACAGAACTATAAAGAAGAGTCAAAAGGAAACAATTGTGTACACGATACTTAGTCTTGTATGCTATAAAGGATGTGGTGTCATACACAAAGTGAATAAAAACAGTGGAATGCAGCAGAAAGCTACAAATTCTGTCATATAACAACTGAAAGAAAAACATACTGAAATGAAGTACGCACACTAGGATCCCTTTTTCAAAGTGTTTCTTAGGAGTATGCATTTCTGAACAGTTCAACAGTGTAAGAGAGCATTACTTATTTACTTATCAGAAACGTTACGTGAGAAGAACACACTTACTGCCCATTGCAATGTACTGCTATGGAAATTAAGTTCCATGCCTTACATGTGAGCTTTGAAAGATTCTCCTCTTGATTTTGAACAAGGCAAGCCTGACAATACCTCTTTGGGTACAATACCACTTACTTAGCCTTTTTAAAGGAGTGTTGTTGGTGTAATTGTTTTTGTTTGGTTTTCTGTTGCTGTTGTTGTTTGTCTGTTTGTTCTCTAACATATGTATAGTTTAAATCCATCTTGACACCACTGAGAAAAAGAGATTCTTTAGTTTGTGGAAGGGGACTTCTTTCAGGCAGAGGATTCCAAAACAATTTACTATTTTTTTTAATAACCCTATTAAAAAGTTGGTTGCTGTGATCCCTCACCATTCTCAACTATGGCTGCCTTGCCATCTAACAGAAAGCTGACGATGCCCTCCAAGAACTTTAGCTGAAAATCTCCCCCTTCCCTTTCAGAAGTTTGCCCAGTATTTTCCAAATCAGAAATCTTGAAAACTGGGTTCAAAGTGTGCAGAACAACAATAAAACCCACAAAGTAATCTTTGAAAAAGAAAGAAATAAGTGGTAACCCTTGTACCTGCTTTCCAGAGTGCATTCACTAAGAATTACGGCTGTTTTGCTTAGGGAGTTTTTTTGGTGGGTTTTTTTGTTCTTTATTTTTTTAAGGTAGAATCTTGCTTGCTTATGCAGTACAAGATACAAGAAGGGGGCCCTTAAGGAGGAAAAAATACTGCAAATCAGAACACTCCCAAGATAAGGGACAGCAGGTGAAGGGTTAGTTAGAAAGCAAACCATAAACTATCAAAAGGCAGATAACTGAATGTATGGCGAACCATACTTACCCTCCCCTTCTCTCTGCAGATGCATTGTTTTGAAATCAATGAGGGGAAAAGTGATAGGGCATGGCGCTAATAAAATGAAAAAGAATGGCAAAAATACTAAAGTGAACACACAGCACAGTCAGAACAAACCATACATAACATGTAAAGCAGGAAGATACAGTACCAGGGGGAAAAAATCCCATGTTTTGAGCCAGGCCCTGAACACTCTCAACTCCCAGGCAATTGCAGTGGCAGGTAAGGATGCTCAGGCCTTCCTAAGCTTGAACTGTTTTCTGAAAAGGTTTACAGAACTGACACAGAAATAGCAAAGACTTACTGCCATTTAATAAGAGTCTCGTGCATCTTCACAGTAACTAAATAGTTCTGCTCATAGCTTGTAAATAAGAGATGGCAGTAATTTTCAAAAAGAGGACAAATGCAGAAAAATACACTTAAAGACAGACTAACCAATCTGCATTTCCCCCTATTAAGGCAGGGAGCATTTCGTGCTCATTTTCAAGAACCCCACTGATTACAAGCCTTTAAAGGTGCCATCACATAGGATTCAATAATCCAAGCCTTTCGAAAGATTTGGACTAGCAGATTTCTTTGCAAAGCCAGTGTAGCTGAACAGAATGCTACAAGGACTTGCAGCGCCTGAGATCCCCACAGCCACTCTAAAAAGGATTGAAGAATAGCCAAAACTGAAAACCACCACATGCAAATACCGTATCTTGGAAAACACCATGATTTTACGACTGAGAATCATGTAACGTAAATTTATACAGATATCCTACATCCTCTTTGAAGCAAAGATATACATGTGTTTGGATAAGCACAACCAAAGTAACTTTTATGAAGAGATTTAAAGAAATAATGAAAATGGAACCCACAAGTGTACTGAGAACACGTATTAAACGTACTAAGGGTTAACACAGAGACCATAACAAAGCATAACATGCAAGTAAGCAATGTAAATAAATATTGACAACATAAAGCAAGTATTTCACAACCGTAAGTAAGTGAATCAAGTTACAAACATCATCATTTCTAAAGGGTTAAAAACAAAGTATGGATTCATGCAGGGAATTCATTTGGAAAACAGCCAACTTTGGTGACAAATTAAGTTATTTTAAGATACCACTATTTGAGCTTTGGAAGCTTCATGTGCTGGCATGCTACAGTTTCACACTGCACTGCTATACCTCAAATGCAGGTAGTTTACTTCACTAAGTTTAATGTTTCTAACACAAGATAGAAGTAACTGCATTCATTCTTTGTTACCAGTGCCTTATTGATGCTTAATGGTGACAATTTAGGTGCATCTCAAAAAAAACAGCTGTCACTGGAACCACCTGTTGGAAGTTGAACATAATCCCTGGGTAGTAAATCTGCATTAAATCTACCATTTCACATTGAAAATAAGTGGACGGGGGCCATCCTCCTGTTGGTGACAGTTCACAGTACTTTAAACAAACTAACAGGTGGACTTTGTTTTGTAAGGTGCAGATTGATGACTCAGATGATTCGACATGACGGAAGAACAGCACGTGAAGAACATGTAAAAAGACAAGCACTTAGCAAAGATTATCAACAAGTGTTTTGCTGTGGTTAGAGCACAGAGAAGTTAGGCTTTTATAAAGTAGAAGGACAGTGTAAGCAGTCATTTCCACATATCTGAGCAACTAAGTTCAACCAAGTCATAAGTTCAGGGGCCTGCTTCACCTGAAGGCCATAAGGAATAAGATCATAAATGTATATTTCATACTTCTTGCTTTCCCAGAAATCACATTCATTGTTAACTTGCACTTGAAAATGTAGGCTGTCTCAAGTTGTCCAGTGACAAGGAAACAATACTGGACATTTCTGATGCTCAAGACAACCAATGGACTTCTCGGACTAAATCAAATGTGAACAGCTATGCTTAGTAGTTCAGTGATTTTATGTCAAATTCAGCTACTATGTGAACTTCAGTAACTTGGATTGAAAAAAAAAAAAAGGAAAATGACAAAATTCAACATGAATATCCACTGCATCACAAAAATCAGATAAAGTATTTATAAGGACTCATGAGAGAGGCCAGAGGATCTTAAGTCACTTGAAAAATACATAAACATTTGTTGTATGAAGTTTAGGCTCTTTTACTTTTTTTAGCTGCTTTTTTTCTTTTTTAAAGTCCCTTCTAAGTTGCAGAAAGATCTGAAACAAGATGGGATCTATGCTATACACAGTAACATTGGCAGAGTCACATAGGAATGTTTTATTCAGATGAAGCTAAAGGGAAAGTGTATGAGTTACCAGACCGCTCCTCCTACTTTGTAAAGCATTTCATGTATTCTAACTAGCTGAGTATACTGTGAATTAAAGGGCAAAAATTACCTTCCCATTTGTCACCATCAGATGCATTCTTCAGATCTAAACGTGGTACTTGGACACTCAGAGCTTCCTCAGGAACATAAACATCACCATCCCCTGACACCTCTGACTCAGTATTCGCATTGAGATCACAAGCTTTGGTACTTGAATCCTGTACACAAATAACAGCCCAGAACAATTTCATTCTTGCTTGGCAACTGAGAACCAGTTAACTATTGAGTGCTACTCCTAGCACTTATGGAAACTCTTTTAAAAAAATTATTTCCTTACTCAAGTAAGATGCTCCCATGTTTCATAAGGAACTGCAAACAAGCTTCTTTTTCCCCTCCCACATATTAGCCAATTACTGGCATAACAAAGTATCTCTTACACAAGATGCATAAGCATAAGCTTGCTGCGTTGCCCAGAATTTCCAACAAGCTGGACAATGAGATCTGACAGATTGTGCAAATTTGGTGGCTACCCAACCAACACAACATGGATTACTAAGAGCTACCTTCACTGGAATTTTTTTGCATGTCTGTATTTACATTTATAAGATGTTGCATATATAAATGAAATTATCTTACCAGAAACATTTCTGAAGATATTCTATCATTGCCATCAACCAAAATACTATTTTGCCTAAAAACAAAACAGACCCAGTTATCATTTTAAATGCATTTCACTCTTACATACAGCATCCAGTTTGAGCAGATATGAAATTGATTTCCTTAAAGTGATCACTAGAACTCGTTAGGTAGTTTGGGGGTGGCAGGGGGCGAGGCCCTCTGTTCTTCACAATTTCCAACTGAAACATGTAAACAGGCAATTGGATTCAAACAGCCTGGAAATAGGAACAGCTCAAACAAGGAACAAACATTTTGAAACAAATGAACTCAAACCGAACACTTCAATCAGCGCTGAACTCAATCGCGTATGAACTTAAAGTTTTCTGGCTAATTGCTTTAGCAGCATTAATTCCCAAATGGCCGAGTGATACAGTGTGCCAAAATATCTTAAAGAAATCATCTTTTTTTTGTTTCTCTTGCCAAATTCGTTCTCTTATGCTCTCAAAGTTACACATTCTGCCACATAAGTAAGTGATAATGAAAAATTCCTACCTTTCGCTATTATTTTCTCCATCAACATCTGCATCTTTATCACATTGTTTCAATAATACATCTGCAGGCTGTTGGCAAAAAGTACAGTTAGAAAGGTTGAAAATTTCTTTAATCATGGACTACAAAAAAGCCCTCAAGAATGAAAAACAAGTTTCTATGCACGTGTAGAACTCAATGTTTAACCAATGCCATACTTCTACATTTAAAGCAAGGTCAACAATTCAGTGCGTTACTCACTAGAAGACCAACAGTGAAATCTCTGTCTTCAGACACACCATGATAAAGAACTTAAAGCTTGGTTGTTTTGTTTTTTAAGGTAGACACCAACACTGTCACTGCCAATTGTCAGAGCATCAGTTTGGGGGACAGGAAATACTTACTGCCACGACTCTGAGTCTCAGGAGAACTGAGTGGGATGCAGATTTGGGCTCAGTGTTATATGAAACGAAACCAGCCTGACAGACTTCCTAAAAGGAACTTCTAACCCCCGTTATTAAATAAAACAGCGGCAGAAGTAGAAGGGGATGAAGAAATGCTGGCATTTCTATGGCACCACCTCACAGAACAAGTTCAGATTAATTAACATCACCATTCTGTACACTAGAACTTGGCACAAGAAGATTGCTTTAAATATTTCAGCCAAAGCCCAGTATTTGCTTACTCTGAGAAGCACCATCCTTGGGAGAATGCAACTGGACAAGTGTTTTATATCTCTCTTGAATAATGTTACATTTTATTTCAGATTTTAGGATCTTTTAATATTATTTTCAGACATTCAGAAGTTGTTCTGAGCTCAAATATACATGGCATTTGACAATTTTACATGGCTACATGTTTCCCTTTATCAGACGTAACTCCATCATTCTCTTCATATTATTTCGGTCCTCAAAGCAAATTCCAATTCAAGAAAACAATTTCTTACTACAGTGCACAACAGCTTTTCTGCCCTAGAGAATGATTGCAGCTGCAGAATCAGCTGCTCCTTTTTCCACTTCAGACCTAAAGGAAAGCTCACCTACAGAAGTTCATCTTTACTCTCCTACAACCCCTATGCCCATCAACAAAAGCGCATCTGTACATGACCGTGCAACACCCAACCATCATGTTCTCCCTTCATATTCTTACTGCAGTAATGTTCTTCTAGCCCTGAAGTGAATGTGCTTCTTAAGAAGTATCATTCCCATTTCTCAGCTGTTCTTTTACTGAAACCACTGATACAGAATAAAATACATCACAACTTAGACTTACAGAATTAGATTCTAAAGCAATATGCAAGGATAACAGCTGTGACTGGAAGTCAGCTTGTTAGGTTATTCAAAGAGTCATTTGAGATCCATGAAAGAACACAGTTGCTTTCTGAACTTTAACAGCAACTTCAGGCATCATTAACATTTCATTTTCTGAGCAAAACAGCTTTAAAAATACACAGTGTTCTATTTTTACTGCTAACGTCATGTCCTAATATATGTTCATGCAGGACTAAACAGATTTTTCTGTACAGGAATACAAATGGTCAATTCCAATACTTCTCAGGACAACAGGTTAACATTGAACCTTTCTTCTCAGGAGGCCACCAGTTTAATTTTCTTTATTCTTTTGTGTAACACCACAGGTATAAGAGCTCTCAGTGCGTACAGCGGGACGGAGGGGGACAAGCTGTCAGCACAGCAGAATTCAAACATCTAAGCAGAGAGGTTCAAGGAGAAGTAACAGAACCTATTTCAAGCAGACAGGAAATGAAGATGTGCTGAAAAGAGGAGGACATCTATCTCTCTCACAGAAAAAAAAACTCTGGGAAGAGAGAAAAGGCTGAGAAACAGCCAATTACAAAACAATGTCTTCCTGTTACAGTTCTATTAACATTCTACCACTGCTTAATACAGTAGAAGTTCATACTGTGGGCTACATTACTGTCACAGCCCTAGACCCTCTTCTCCTCACAAAGCCTTTATTAAAATAGATGCTATTCTAACCAGCGCTATGCTTGTTCATACACTAACTTACCTCAGCAGAAGGAAGGGCCAGTACCTGCAAAAAGAGAGAGAACCCACAGTTAGGGTCCAAACAAGCTGCACCAAAGTACACAAGAATTTCTCTGCATGTCTACAAAGGTATGCACAGCAGAAAAGGAAATTAACTGCGCAAAGCAACTGAGCCACATAAGCTGCATCAGAGCTATTACAAAGGCTCTGATGTCCCAAGCACTTTGCTGTAGTCACTGCAATTTATAGTTTTCATATACAGGAAGCTCTTCCTCTCACCTGAACACTTTCTTCCTCCTCAGTTACAGTATCATGTTTCATATCTTCGCTGCCTAGATCTGTGCCAACCAATACTTCAGAGCAGTCTCCCGTGTTCTCACTGCTACCAATGTCATCATTTTCAATAACATCATTCCTAAAGAAACAAACAGCAAAGCATCAGTAACCTGTTCTTCAGCCCTCAATCAGCCTTTACACAGCTTATACACACTTCTGAGGTTTTCTGCAACAGTATGAGGTAGATATATAAAAAAGGATTTATCTGAAACCACCTTGACTGCATGAAGTTGCTTGACTGCACTCCTCTCAATACTGAAGTCAGCTAATCTAACTTAGCATCAAAATGCTCCCTTCACTGATAAATCCCGTTATTTCTAACGTTTTATATTCCCAGGATTCAACTTACGGTTTGTAAAAGTACACCCACATTAAAACCAACTTACACCATGCCTGTTTGTCCATAGATTCTTTATGTGCCACCATGTCTGTCACTATGATTCCATAATTCATTGCAAGCCACTGACTTCTGCCTTTCTTCCCCTCCCTCAGATAATGCCAAACTCCTATAAAAACATCTCTAGATACTAAACAGGATGGTCTGCAATTTTACATTTCAGTTACGTTTTCTTTAATTCCTGTAATTATTTTCTTAGTGCTAAGAAATGCACTCCTGATGACTGCAGTTTTCAGTTATTTATCTAGCTATGTCTCTTCCTTTTGCACAATTTGTTGACTGTACTGCTTTAAAGAACCTGGGCGACCTCTTCCAAGAACGCTATCATGTGTCGTCTATTACAGTTAATCCACAGTGGAACGACACAGAAGCATCTGAACTAGGGACAGTGCCAGAAGAGCATATTGGGTTTCAAACCTGAGGTGATGGTACTTTTAGCCTCCGCTTCTGTGAAGCCAGCCACATTAAAAACGTGTATGGCATAACTAACGGGATTCAGCTGCGCGAGGGAATGTTCACCCACCTAGAGTTTATGTCAAAGAAATCAGATCCATAACCCTGAAATTCAGCTTACAACAACTGAACATTATCAGCAGTGATTATTGCCTTTATGATCTCTTACTAACTTATCTCTGACAAGAATTTGGAGTAAAGACTTCTAAAAACAGCAGATACAGAAAATAGCATTTGACCCTCTGAACACCCCACGCTGTTTCAAGCTCTGACCTTAAGGAACTTACGTTGCAAAGCCCTACTTAACTACACATTTTTGGAGCTGGGAATTGTGATCATTTATTTATATTTAATAAAACATCAACAGGTCACACTTTCTCAGTGCTGCCCAGTAAATTGCTACACCCATAAACGCCAAGATCTATAGCAAAAACTGATCAAATGAGACTGAAATCCTGTACAAATACATCCACAGTGCTCATTCTACCTGCTGTTAGCTGTTTTATTGACTGCCAGCTATGGAAGTACAATAGCTATGTTGATGTGGAACAGCATGGCAAGGAAGCTGAAATAGCACCTACGATAAATTTTTTATATATGGTAAAACTTGAGTCACAAGTAACATTAAGTGAGATAAAGAGGGGGGTAAATAAGGTCTTGTGCTACCTGCACAACATTCAGCAGTAAGGTAGTTACACTTTGCAATCTGTAGCTATCTAAGAGCAACTTACAATACTTGCTTCAAGAGCTGTTCGTTATTTCTGTTGGTTGAAAGCTGATTTGACTTAGCATAGAAATTAAGAAACGTTTAGGTGAATAACAGAAGTCCTAACTTTTGCTTCTGGTTGAGGGGTACTGGGGTAGTTCGGTTTGTAAGACCTAAAAATACAACCCTCTGCAATTCAGTACCGAGACAAGAAATCTTACTGGTTGTTCGATCCTTCCTCATCCCCGCTGGGATTTTTTGCATCATTGTTACAGCCCAGTCTGTGTTGCTGTATTTGTTTAAGATCGTTATCTAAGCTGCTCTGCAGGTCAAAAAGGTGCTGTTCCACAGCTGCTCTGATTGTTCGTTCTAAAATGCTGGAAAGAAAAGAAAAGCCACAGAATTCATATCAAAAATCCTCTTCTCCATTGATCAACTATGCAGAAGGGTAAGAACAACAGATGAATCTTTGATGCCAAGTACTTCAAGGAAAAGAAAAAGAAGCAGGTTAACTATTGTAGGCAATGGGAAGTACTGAAACCACTACATTCTATCGAGCAATAACCAAACAAGAAAGTATTTCAGAAGTAACAGATTACCATGACTACAGTGAACAAAAAACCAAAACATTACACCCCAAACCTTACAAAACCTGAACGTAAGTGTGCAACAGTCAAATCCTGCAGCTATAGCAGGTCAGAGCCAACCATGGAGCACGCACCGCTTCAGCACAGCTGGCTGTAGCAGCTCCTGAACAGGACTGTAATTGCAAAAGGCAAGACCCAACAAATAGTGGAGGCAATAAGGCAGCACCTGATGAAGGATGCAGGGTATGCCCAAAGGTACGTCAGCAACAGAATGTTCTTTAAAAGCAGAGCATACCCAGTGTATTTCTTAGCCAGATTATCCAAAACAAATACAAATTAGGGCTATAAAATTGTGTTTTATTTTCCTCCACATTTGTGCATGCAACTCTTCAGAGCTGCACTAACTACAAACAACAAAAGTTGGTGCTGAAAACACACTGCGAAAACAATCATAAACTCAAATTCCTAGGAAATATATGATCACAAAAACAAAGGGGCTTGGAATCTAAACTCTACCACACTGTGCTCTCGTGCTTCTGCAGTCAGCACTGATGCATGTTAAGTCTTTCTGCAATATGTTTCATTCATAACTAATCACCAAACCTACTGTGCACTTGTTCTTTTAAGACGACACACCAATATATGTTATAGCAACAACACAATTCACAACTGATACGCTGTCGTTATACTTACTCTGCAGAGGCTGGCAAGATGCTTATGGGAGAAATATGAGCACTGCAATACAGAAGAAATAAGTTAGTGAAATGCAAAACTTAGCATATTCAATTGAAGTCTCAAAAACAGTAGAAAGCAAATTTGAAAATACTCACAAACTACACGCAGCAAAGCTAATAAAAGTGGAAAAAATAGGGAGCAAAGTAAATCCTTATTTACAGTCCCTGTAAGATTCCTCCATCCAGACGAAGTGGAATGCTATCACAAGGCAAAGCTGTCTAGGCAGCAGTGCAGGTTTCTGTCTCCCACGAGCCAATACCCAGCACATTAAGGAGCTGTGAGAGGTACGGTCTTCCCCGTGGGAAATATTAATGGCTTAGCCTCAAAAGACTTCCGGACACCTTGCTTAAGAATGCAGATTTTAACCTTGCTGCCTCAAGCAAGTTCCAAAGTACTTTGCTTTCCTTCACTGCTGCAGTTCATACGGACTTTTCCCTGCCTGTCAGATTGTTGCACAATTTCACTCTGCGATGTTCAGCAGATCTGCAGTATTCTCCAAGGACAGCCAGATCTCAGGTACAAGGCAGGCACTTTCCAGAGGTTTTAAGAGACGCGTTAGCCACTTGTAAAGCACTTTGGGATCTCCTAGCACAATCTACTCTTTACCACCTAACAGCACTGCTGACAGCCAAAGTGGTTTTTAAAAATGACTTTCATGAATACATGAGGGAGCAGAGCAGGACTGCCAGCTCACTGGGAGCTGAAGAGGCACCTCTGCAAGACGGTTCTGGCTGATGTTAGCTCTGTTAGTACTCGAAAATCATTTGATGGTCTCCGCTTAACTGATAGCTTTAATACAGCAAGGAGTACCTTGTTCAGACCTGATCAAGTTCACCAGTACTTCTACACCCACCACTAAGGAGGTGAAATAATTAGACCACCTGAAACAGACTTTCCACTTTTTCTTCTCTTAAGTAGATGCAACACAAGCCATGAAGGGACTTGCTTGCCAGCTCTCTATTTAAACACATTAAAACATTTTCCTTCAAACCTAGAAGTAAGACATTTCTCTTGAGCTGTGAGCATTTTTTATTGGTGTCCATACACAGAAGTCCTGCATAGCCCTACTACTTGTACAGACTGCTTAAGTCCTCTGATAATCAACTTCTGCATCAGCATGATTCGAAATAAAAAACGAAGGGGCAAAGCTGTGAATGAGTTCAGCCCTATGAACAAGAGAAGAGAGAACGAGAAGAACAGGAAGAATGAGAAAGTTTCAGAGAAGAAGAGAAATTTCAAGACAAGATGGATGTAGGTAAGTATCGGATACGGGCACTTTCAGCACGTTCTCTAAGAGCTGCACTACAAAAGGTATGCTCACTTTTTACAAGTTCTAGTATACGAACACTAAAAGTCAATTTATTACACAGTCGCTCCCCAGGACAGGGCAGGGGAAAAAGGGGAATCAGAACACAAAGCACTGCAACACTGCTTGTAAAAAGGAACAAGAAAATTGAGTCAAGGGCACAAGTACAAAAACTATTTATAGGAAGCTGTGATGACCTGGAATCGTTTTGTTCTATCGCTATCACTTGAGACAGTGAGGAACTGTGTTGGAGTGGGGAGAATCGAGCTCATCTCCAAAGAATCCAGAAGATTTCAGACACGATTCACAACAAAATTTTCCATCTCACTGCATAACCTTCAGCCCCACAGCGGAGGATCATTCATCAGTGCTTTCCATAAACACCTTCAGATGCATTAGAAGTACTCAGCAAAAGATGTGCAGAACTCAGCAGCATTCCAAAGCCTGAACAATCCTCTTACTATGTAAAGAATTACCCTGTGTCTTCAACTAATCACTCCAGCAATTAGGCACTTTTTAAAGAAGCGTGTCAATTGCTCTTAGCTGAAAACACATCACAACTCTGGGACTGAGACACCAGTTCAAGAACACTTGTTTAAAAGCTGTAACTTATGCTGCTACACAGTCTTCATGCAGCATGACACAGCAAGACACACAAAGGTAGACGTCTTTTGTTGCACAATGCTAACCCACTCCGAGAATCCCCTTTGCACCTTCTCCTACCCATTAAGAGTCCTTGTAAATATCCTGTGATGGAAAAACGCATTATCTAGAGATAAAACATTGCAAAACTTCCCTTGCTAATATACTGACAGTACACAGATTCTTATTCCTCACTAAGAACAAAACAATTCTGGCATTATTTCATTGCACAATATCCCCAGAACACATTCATCTCGCATAACGTTACAGAGCGTTATCTGCATTCACATCACGTTTTCCCTCCATGCATTTACCTGTGCAGCAGGACTTTACAGGCCATCCTGATGATTTTTGCTATCCCAAACGAGCACTTCATGTAAAAATGCTTCATTTGAAAAAGAGCAAAGTGTGCTGTGGGCTGCAGGTTATGCATTCTGCTCCCACGGCTTCAATGGCTGCTTGTCTGACAGCACTTCTGGAGTGCTGCACTAAACCCTGCAGTCTAAATAGAAATAGACTGCAACATGAGGTCACTCCTGACAATAAGCTGCCCAATCAAGACTTGAAAGCTTTTCTAACATGTTGTTCACATATTTTCCAGGGTAGAAATAGGAAAAAGTGTTTGGATGTTCGAAGAGAGAGCTAAGCTAAAAGCTGTAATACATTTTCTAGCAATTCAAGCACTTGTTATATTTGTTATATTTAGACAGCCTCACTATACACAAATTTTGTTCCTTTATTATCTCCTTTCTCTCTTTGATTAATTGAAATAAAACACAACACACCACAGAAGTAGTGAGGAGTTCACCCTCAGCATTACATTTAATGCAGACAAAAGCAAACTGCTCACAGAACTTCCTACTTGTCACATCTCACCTCTCTACACACAGCATTTTGAAAAGCCCAAAGAACACATCAAGGAGTTTTCACCTCAGGCTTGCGACTGATGATATTTGAGATGAACAGCAAAAAGTAAACCAAACACTATCTGGCAAACAGCAGGAGGGAAAAATTCAGCATACTGACAGCTAAGGACTCCAGGGTGGTTATTTCAACGGCACATCTCCACGTCAGCTGCAATGCTGAGTCAGGAATTCTTTGCTACAGAAGTAAGGACAGCAAAAACTGACAGAGCCATGTTGAAAAGCCTTCTGATAAGGGAGAATACATTTCCTTTACATACACCGTGTCAGCTCGTGCACAAACACTCCCCGACTGCACAACAGACTGAGAGATCACTCAACAGGTTTACTTTAAATACCAGTCACCAAATCAAGCTGCACGAATGATTTGCCATATTCTCACCTCGTCTCCCTCAGAGAAACCAGCACCACGCAACGCACAACTGTCATGTTTTACAAAGAACAAGTAGGATGAGTGAAAAAAAACAGAGGTAGCAAGCCAAGTTGTAAGTTATAGCTCAAATAGCTAAAGGGAAGGTCATTGCCCTGCTGGGTGAATCGAAACAACCCATCTTCAACACGAGATGATGAGCATGCAACCTCAGCCTTTTCCTTCTCTCAATAAAGAGACCAGAACCACACAGATACTCGGTGCCCAAAACCTGATGACAGCAAGGAGGAAACAGAACTCCAGGGGAGGGAATGGTAAGAATCATATTTAAGGCTCACTTCTCCTTCCTCTTTCCTTTATAGACTGCTGCACGCCCTGTGCCAAGACAAGCACCCCAACCAATCTGCATTAATATTGATTTTCAAAAATCAAGAAAGTAAAATGCAAAAAGGCCATTAAATGTGTGCTCTTTTCAGTTCCCAGAAATACTTACAGCAGTTGGAAGTTGAATAAAACATTTCCTCATTCAGTCTTTTTTTTCAGATGCTTCCTGCAGTTATTCTGGTTTTACAATAAAAACTGTCTCTTTTCCTCAACAGGATTCCTCCCTATGCTTTCCCACAAATAATGCAAAACGCCAACTGTAATTAATGCTTATTAATTTTTAATTAGCCCTAACCATCTTGTAAAATGGTTTTCTCTTCAGGCTAGTGACTTTCAACTCTTCACCTTGTTTGGTTCATCACTACTGCTGTGCTTGCACATTCCACAAGCACCTAAATGCCTATGAATAGTAAAACTGCTTAGAAGCCGCCGCTGGAACACTGAGTCCTCCTGCAGAATCCCAATTTCTGGAAGGTTTTTTTTGATAGTCCTAAATCAAACTAAAACTGAGCAGCTAGATTACCAACAAGGACACAAAGTATTATTTAAACACGATTCTCCTGTTCTCTAACTTCACTATTTTATATTTTCAAAATTCCTGCAGTGAAGAAAACGTGCAGCAAAGCAGCTGAACAGAATCCAACCTGAAATCCCTGCAGCCGTGAGACCTGTCAGCCTAAGGCACTCGCCCTCCTCCCGGATTTCCCTGTGTTTCTGCTGCTTTCCATCAGACTTCTACCACAGCTTTCTCCTCATCCCTCCCTTCCAGGTGCTTCCTGCAATGCCCAGACCAAAACGAATGCTGCAGAGGGAAAAAAACTCCCTGAACAGAAATTGTGAACTGTAAGTACAAATAAAGCAGACTTAAAAAAAAAAAAAAAAACTTGTCTACTACAAGCAAATAAAACAAACCTGCACGTTACAGGCAAGCACAAACTCATACCTCTGTCCAAGAGGTTAAGTTTATGCATGTCATTCCTGAGAATATAAAACTTACTGAGAAAATACCACTTTATAGCATCAATAAAATATGCTTTTCCCTCTTCCTCTGCACAAATCATAGATAACCCAGTCTGAGCTCTGCAGGCCTTCTGCTGAATTTGGGAGCAGTTATTCTATTCCACATCTCACTGCTACAAGAACTGCACCTACTTTGAAAGCTCTGCTTCATGGGCACCACAATGTAGCTCACAAGTCTGAGGGTTTCTCCCTCACACACCACAACAGACGATATTCCATGTAGAAACAAGTTACCTTGTGGATGCTGTAACGCTCCTGGAATCCGAGATACTCCCTGTCACATCTAGATGCACCACAGCTGGCCGCTCAACAGGTTTTTCTGTGCCATCCTCTGGAAGTTCTTCAGACTGCTCAAGCTTTATATCTTCCTCCTCTTCCAAGAGATCATTTATCTGTACAAGGATTTACTCACAATTAATGGCTTGTAGATTTCTTTTAAGAGCTCCAGGGAATTAGAAGCACGAGAGAGATAAAAACAGAATACTTATAAAAGAACAACATTCCTCAATTTTAGAAAGAAACAGGTACCCAATATTTGCTTTTACATAAAACACTCTACATAATGAAATGTAATGTTTTTACCCCTGACTTTCTTCTGTAATTGCAAGAGAATGCAGCAGTGAACTAAGGGGCAAGCCCAGCTGCACAGTAGTTGCACTTGGGGCTGCACGTGGTGCGGCCCTGCTTCCTTCCCTAGCTCCACTCAGCCCTGCACTGGCTCTGGAGGGAACAGGACCCAACCAAAGTGTGCTGTTGACATCTGGTGGAGACACCACGAAATTCAAGGGACGCTCTGCCAAGTCTCAAAATCTCAAGAGAAAACGAAACAAACAAACAAAACCACAGCAGCACAAAACACAACAACAAAACGCAACCACACCACATATACAGAGCCTCCTCAGGAACTGCTTTTACTAAAATACATAATGAACCAGAAGCAAGTCAGTAATTCTCAAGCCTGAGAGCAACTAACTATAAAAAGCATTCAACCCAACCTAAGGCAACAGTTCTCTGGCTCAGGCTGCAGAAGTTACAGCCCTGTTGTCTTTAGCAGCTTCCTGCACCCAGCAGGATGATGTCTAGCACTGAAAGCTGACATGTTCTTGCTAAGAGCTGAGGAGACAGCAAACATTGCAAAGCTGCAGCGCTTCGCTGCAGAGCAGAAGCTGCTCATCCCAGAACTGGCTGCCCACGCTTGCTAGTCTGGATGGACAGGCAAGATGCCTCCTGCAGCAAAGAGGAAGCAACCAGCTTAATTGCCTTACTTGCCTTAGGTAAGGTACTGTTGGTTCCGTTCCATACATACCTTGCTATGTGGACAGCTATACTTACTACCAAGCAACAATTCTGCAAGTGTATCCATATTAAGAAAATCCACTTAAGGAAATACCAGGTTTTGTCAGTTTAAGGCACATTATACTTCAACATATCTTTCATAGATCCATGCTATAACGGATACTTCAGTGATACAATATTGCCACTTAAAATATTCCTACCTGCTCAGTTATTGAGCTCAAATCATTAGTAGATGAAAAATCTTCCTCTTCGTTTTCAAAGAATTCATAGTAGTTCTCCAGAAGTCCCGCCATTATTCTGCTAACTATTTCTTGTTCCTTCAGATCCTCCACATCTGTGTAAATGCTGAACATTTCAATATTGTTTTAGAGCAAAAATTTAAATCCGACTAAACCCAAAACTTCTGCAAATGGCTTCCAAAGCAAATGACTGCACTTCACAGCATCACCCCTGTGCCTTTCTGAGCACCGCATTATAAAACTTCATAGCACTTTGTATTTCTGAAAGTGATGCTGAAACAACTAATTAGTTAATTAACTGCTCATGGGGGAGGATTATAACTCCGATATTTTCCCGTTGAAATACTGGCATACATTTGTATTTTGACTGCTCCCTTTCAGATTATTTTTTTTTTGCTGCAAATAATAATAAAAAAAGAAAAAACTGAACCTCAAAGAAATGACAACAACCTGACAATCAAACCTATGGTTTAGATCCAAGCAAAGACTGTCACTGGTGGCAGAGGGGAGGCACCGAAAGACACTGCACAAGGCATACTGCATACTTGCTGCAGTTACTCAGGGACTAGGAGAGGCCCTGCACTACAGATTTCCACCATCAAATTCACATAAAAGCATCGCATAAACCTTCATAATCCACTTACTGAAAAACATCTGGGCCAAAGACTGCAGCCAAAGAACTTGCTGACCAGATTTCTTCATGATGCGATGCTACATTGGCTAAAAACTTACAGAGAAACTTTAACAAACTGTAATTAACAGGTGGAAGCTGCTGCAAGAGGAACCTCAACTTTCTTCCAAATTCATCTTCATTATTATAATCTGGAAAACATAATAAAAATATTTAAATCACAAAATTAAGATAATATAATGTGAAAAAAGCAGATAATCAACCTTTTGACTTGTGCTTCTACTTCAGAAGTAATTGCTGTCCTTTGGTCAGTTCACAGTCTATAAAGCTGTCAGAAATTGAGTTACATTTGTTCAGACTGAGATTTCTGTGCTCTATTTGTCTGAGAAAGAGCTACCCCAAAACCAAAAGCTCCGCTGTCCAACCCATGTACCTGAAGGACATTTACAGTGGTAGTACTTCTGTCCCAGCATCTCATTCTCTCATTGCAGTCTCTGGATTAGCCTCTTCTTCCCTGTTCTTTGCAGGAGAGGTTGATAACTGCCAGCTCCTATCCAGTCACTCTTCTACAACCATGCCTGAGCTTTAGAGGGACAGGGATGAAGCAGGAGAACCTAGCTGAAGATCAAGACCTCTGCAGCCTTGATTCCACAGCACAGTCCTATCAGATCACTTTCCCTAATAATAAATTACACTACAAAACCCAATGATTTCTTTGAAGCTGAAAAATGAAGACGTAACTTAAACCAGCGGTTTCTGCTGTATCCTCCTCTGCAAGCCCAGCCAGTAGCTTCCAGAATGTCTTCCCCATTAATGCTTATTCAGTTTCTAATTACTGCTGCTCCTCCACATCCTTTCCTTTCACCGCCTTCCACAACTTCTTTGCAGAAGAGCTCTGGACACACTAACAGCTCCATAGCTAACTTAAAAGCCAGTGACATTCTCCATGTTTTAGATGAACTAGCCACTTGCTTCCTTCCTCCAGAAGCATCCCATTCTCAGCACCTTACCTGCTTTGACAATACTCAGCTGAAGGACACAGGCTATCACAACACCATCATCCCTACAGTGCTCAGCTTGCTGGTGCCTTTCAGACCTGAAAAAAGGTCGCCCCAGGATTTCCTCATTCTCACCCACTCATATCTCCCTACTAATCTCTTCTGCTAGCTTATCACTCTTACAGGCAACAAGGTTCAAGAAGTTCACAATCACTCCTAACAAGGAGATTCCTTACAAAGGAAAGAAAAGTCAGGAAAGCAAAAGGGGAGAATAATTGATCCTAATAGGCCTCCCCTTCTTGCTCAGAGCTTTGAAAACTCTTAGGTTAGCAGGAAAGGTTGTTTGAAGATGAGTGGTTATTCTGCCTCTCTCCACGGGAGCTCAGACACCCTGGTCTTAAATATCAAATAAAAGCAACAGGGTAAATACCCTACTGTGTATGTGCAGTAATAACACCAAACAGTAACTGGGCACCACTCCAGTTGCTCAGCCAGCCAACATCCACAACACCTCAAGTCAGAGGCATCTAAGCACAGCAAAAACCTCCAGGTAGCAAAATGAACTTCATGCAATACTGGGTAAGCTCTAGAAATGTTTTTAGGAAACATAAGAGCAAAAAGAGAGAATCTTAAAAAACATCAACCAGCACATACACACAACAGTAACAAAGGAAAATGAGCCTGTCTCAAAGTAGCCCTTCAAACAGAGGGAGCGAAAGAAACAAGTGGTGACAGACAGACCAACAAGCACATGCACTTACAGACGTGTTGTCTTTACCAATTGTCCTAAAACTTAGGTTCTAAACAACAGCCAGAGACCTAAAGTGAAAACACTGACCTGTAAAGGAACTCCTCTAAAGCAAACCATGGATACACGCCTCTGGGACACACAGCCCAGGGTACTGGGCTCAAATTCTTCCCATTATCAGTAATTCACCTGTCCTTGAGGAACCACCATTAGGCCTGTACAGGCCTTGAAGGGAATACAGGCCACAGCTTGCTGTACAACTAAGCTGTTAGGTTAATCTTAGTTTACCAAACAATGCAGATCCTTCAGAGACACATCCATATCCTATTTATGGTATGTTACAAAACTACTAAAACTCTCTGCATTTCTATAGGCAGTTCTACCTAAAACAGTTCTCTATACGACTACCAGACAGTGAAAGTATCAAAAGCAAAACTCAAAAGGAAATCAAACCTCTAATTATAGTATCAGGAAACAACATTTAAGGTTCATCTGCATCAAGGAAATGAAAACAGGCACTTTTAAGCTTTCTGAAATGGCTTTGTTTTACACCTAAAAGTAGTATAGACAGTAAGCTGACATTTGAATTGAAATACAGTTTCTCTGCAATTTTAACCAAAGGGAAAACTGTGGGGATTAGTGCTGTGGAACAAGTCTTCTCCCAGAACAAGCCAATTCAAATCCTTCCATAGGCTTCTATTCACAGGTCTAGGAGACCATGGGTTCCACGCTGTAGTTTACAAGTCACAGAAGGAAATCATATTGTCACGTCAAAGGAGTATACCACAATCCCATTTCCAGTCCTGATAAGTAACACCGTGCGTAATCACAGTGCGTAGCAGCATTAGCTGACAAAAGAGCACCAGCAGCTTTCTGCATTTCCCTTTTAAAAATCTTATTTATCATCTTTCTCAAGAAGGAAGGGGAAAAAAAGTTCACGAGTACCCAGTGAACCAGGGCTTCAGCAAATGAAATAGCAAACATGCCACTAATGAGATTTCATCCACTGGTATCCACTTCTCACTACTGCACACAACAAATCCACAAGCAGAACTTCAGATTTTAACATGCTTCTCCGGACAGAAGCTTCCCAATATCGTTTCCTGCAGAAGACTATTCAGTGCCTTATAGGAAAGGCATCAGCACTCAGCCTCTGCTCCCCAGTTATCCAGATGACCACCTAGTGTTCAAAGCTGCAAAGTTATGGGGAAGAAGCTTCACACTGCTGCATGTGATCCTATGGTTCAGCACTTCCTAAATGCAACATAAATCCTACCCTGAAGAAACGGTACTGACACGAATAAACTCAACAGAAAACCAAGGACACGACTCTTACTAAGCAAAACAAAGCCCAGCACTTGAAAAGAAGTACTAACCAACAATGAGAGATGGACAGAACTCCTGTGGACTGTGATGTCAAAGAGTGTGGAACTCTGACACAGCTCCCTTCTGAGGTTGTTTTACTTTTACTAGTCAAGTTATGGACTCCAGCACACATAAAAACACATATGAATTTAATAGTGGTCTTTACTCTTAGAAAGAAATACCTCCATCAGAAATAGTTTTTACCTTGAGAAAGTTGCATCAAATGTATGTGCAAACTGCCTGGGATAACCGGCTCTGGAAGTTCCTGAAGAAAAAATCTAAGAAGGCTAATAGCTGAGGGTACATCTGCCTCTTTAACCAGGTCCACGTCTTCTCCATTATCATATCGTTGCCGAAGCCACTCCACTGTCTCAGCGTTCCCATTGACTTGAAAAAGTCCTTCTTGTTCCAGACCCCCTGAGTTAGAAGGAAGCGGCAAACATAAGTTTTAAGATTTAGTATGGATAAAATTATCAGAAACTACTGATAATCAGACACATGTACTTTGCACACTGAATTAAAGACTGTCATGAGCACAGCTGGACAAACTTTTCCTAAACACATTCTTATGTCCAGCTAATAGAATAATAAGGTAAACACTACTGGAAACGGTGTAGTTTTGGTACTGCTAAAGTTCCCTACTGGTGTAATTGCCCTCCATATCCTCCAGAAAACAGTGGTAATCAAACATAGTACTGAAAAGGTGTATCTCTAGAAGAAAAACACACAAGAAGAACCACAGCTAATTAAATCCAAGTAACTAAAAATAAACACTGGTCAAAAAGCAGTCTGTTTTGCAGAAGTGACAGATGAGTATATGATTTAAAAGGCAGTAGGATAATACATACCATGTTCCTCAATATAGTCCACTACGTGGCGGACTATGAATGGAACCTCATTGTCTGGTTGCCCTTCTTGCTGCAGCTCATCAAGTGGAATTCCAAATATTTTGTTAGCAAGAACAGAGTTGCAGTTACTCAAGGAAGGGGAGGAGCTCTTCCTCATATCTTTTTGCAGCCAAAAATCAAAGCTGTCTTTTCTGTCAAAGAAGAAGAATTACAATTGAAGTCATACTCTACTGCACAGAGTTGAGTGTATTGATCTGAAACACAGTGCATTTTAATTACCAAATGCAAACACTCTCCAGTTCCTCTCATCTGGGCACCGATTTAATGAAAAGCTCTGTAATGACTCCAAAGACAGGTGACCAGATGAGTCACAGCTGATGACTGTTCCCATCAGTTCTGATCAGTTCTCAGCAGTGTACTGAGAAGAACGCAGCAGCACAAGAAATTCATCTCATTTTCAATACCATACTATAACTTGAGGATCTTCTAACGTACCTTTGGAGAGCCAGACTGCTCAGTATATTGACTGTATTTATCAGTCGGGCTTCGAAAGTGACCCTCAAAAGACACTTAAGAGCAAATGAAAATAGTGGACAGTTCCAAACCAAAACCCCAATGTTAAGTGACGTGAGGAGTAAATATCTGGTGACACAAAACTAGATGCAATCAGCATCTCGTAGATCTGGCATTTTTTGATCTACACAATGAAATTTTCAACACCTGTATCAAATTCAAAGTTCTACTGAACGGAAAATAAAGTTTCAGATGCTCAGCAATAACTTTTCCCTTATCGTGCAGAAGCTCAAGCGTTACTTGCAAGTCTTTGCTTGATACAGAATGTAGATAGATAAAAGGCAGTAGAAGTTACTCAGTTAAACTGTAATCCTCTCAAAACAATCTATATATACACATATATATATATAGCAAAGGAAAAAAAACGCTCTTTCAAAATAAATCAAGATGCTTAAATGCAAGTGAACATTTCTTTAAAGGCTGGTAGATAGAATGTGAAGCAGGTGCTGTTACACAAAGCTGGCAACTAAACGCTTTGCTAACAGACTGATAAAGTCTAATACATTACAGCAACTGAGATCCACGTTTAACAGAAGAAGTGTGAGTAGAACAGTTCAGAAACGTACCTCAGAGTACTTAAACAGCCGAGTTTGAAAAGTGTTTTCTGCGCCAGCTGCCCTCACTGACCAAGCATTCTTTTGTCATTTATGGTTGTTTAAGATTATGGCAAAAGATCAGCCTGTAGTTCCTCATTGAAGAATAGCAGAACTCTATCAGTACTTCAGCAGTTAATCTGAAAAGAAGGAAATCATGATCAGACTGCAACGTTTTCAACAGTTTTAAACTCAGTTAGAAGTCTAAACACCACGTTTGAGGAATTCTCCTCATCGAGTCAACAGTCTCTTGCTCTGGATGTAAAAACACACTGATCACAGTTAGTGTGTGCCATGTGAGAGCATGCAGAAAAGCAAGTCCCCCTTTCTCATGTAGGAGTTAACCAACTTTAAAGCAAAAGTTAGCATGGGATACCTTGGTTGTAACAATTATAAAGTGAAATTCCGTACTTTCCAGACTCATTCATTCTTCTCCCTAATTAGGTTAGACTGAGACAGGTGTGTTTTAAAGCACTTACCAGAATAAAACATGTAATAGCTAAGCACTGGTTTAACACACCGACTTCAAACCTAAGCCAGTTTTCACCAGCACAGACCTCTTCTGTAATATTCACTACGTGCCCTCGTTGCCTGTCCAAAGTTCAGATGACTGCCAGATCCAAATACAAGCAGCAACTTCCCCAAGTCACACTCCCTAGAACCACCCATATTTTTACCACCCTTCAGAATCCACTGCACCTGGATATTGCTCACGTTCTCAGTTCTTAAGATAGCTGTGGCTCACAGTAACAGCACTTTTGGTTTTCTCTGGTATTAAAAATTTAGATTGCAGCTTCACGGCAACAGCGGAGCTCCTCTAACATCCAGCACAGCCACCTCACTCTTCTTCTCACACACTGCATGGTCCAATCAAACTCAAGTAACTAAAAATGCCCCTGGAGAGCCAAGCAAAACCAGTGACATACACACGTACACACAAAGGCTACACACATCGCCAAAGCTAAGCAAGAAAATGCCCTTCCCTAGCTTCAAAGTACATGCAGTGAAGCCTTACTGTTCCAAACGTAGAGATCAATACAGGAATTCATCTGACTTTTTAGAAGTGCCCTCCCTCTCTTTATTCCCCCACATTGGCTCTTGCTTACAATCCACATCAGAACAAATTAATGTCACCTTCACCTTCTTACAACTGGCTGCCCTCATTTCAGCACCAAAACACCAAGTCCAACCATTAAGAACCCAGTTTCCTTCCTACTCTTATTTCTGAGTAACACTTTCCTGCTCCCAGTCCTCCCCAGACCACATCCATGTTTTGGAGGAGTTTGCCATACAAGACTGCTTCCTCACCATCCTCAACAGTTTCTGCAGTAAGGCCTATAGGTATGGAAATCTTCGCCGATCAAAGCAAGCAGTACTGACCAGAATTATCCCCTGTTGTCATCTCTATCATCCCACATCGTGCAAAGGCTGTAAATCTGTTATATGCCTTACATACGTGGATCCTGGCCTGAGATCTGGACTCCAGCTGTGCTGACAACAGAAAATGAAGAGTGATATTCCAGTCAACAAGCTTTACTATTGTCACCAATCATCTTCCAATCTGTCACTGGGTGCTCTTGGCTACTATAGGATGCTGACGGATTTCAGCAGTGAACGAGTTTCATTTCATGACTCTGTTTTATGAAGATGCTGCCCAGCCATTCTTCTTATTTTGGTGCACTAAGGGTTAGTCAGCACAACCCTGGCATGCCAGTAGATTTTAGTCAATCCCCAGACATCGTGTGATTTGCAAAATAAGGAGTTCCAACCACTCGCTGTTCTCACGTTCTCCCCAGGTGAGTCTGCCCACAATGAGCCAGGAAGGCTCCTATTAGCCAGGATTAGCCCAGCTGCAGGGCTAATGGCAGCTGGGAAAAACCTTTGATGGATGCACCGCAATGCTTCAGGCTGCCTGGCTAAAACAAACAAACAAACAAAGCCTCAAAACCAACATCACCCAATAAAAAGAGCAAATTAGAGGAAACCGCTCTGCTCTACCACAGCGCCAAGTGAACGGCACAGAGCTCCAGCTCTCACACCAAGGAGAGCTGTGCTTAGCAGAGAAACATGAGCCATTTTTCCCAGGTGCTCTGCGCAGACAGGCTTCCCAAGCAGTAATTTCATTCAGGAGACACAGAAAAGAAAGAAAAATTAAAGACTTTAACCAGCTTGGCAATGTAACAATGAAGCTAACAGTGAAGTTCAAACAGCCTGCTTTTCTTAGAGCAAAACCAGATTTACAAGTGAAGTTTATACTTCAAACTTCATCATCGCCTCGATGAATTAGGGAGAGCCCGACTTGCAGCCTCACCAACGCACACATCCTTACACACGCTCACTGAGCAGACCACAGGCACTGGTTTCTCTTCAGCACGTTTGGCTTTGGCTGCAGTATTTGATATTCACTGCCTCTGGAAAGAGAGAGACATTTAAAAAGCGAAAGTTAATCTGATTTTCATTAAGTTCTCTCTCCTTTGATTTCCACCATTCTACAAATGAAGGACAGGCTCAGAAACTGTCAGTAATTAAATACACATCTCTTCACATTAACAGTTTCTCCAGCTTTGAATCAGGATTTCCATGAAGATAAGCCCCAAAACCAGGATATGGCTTCTGCCCTTCAGTACTTGTAGAGTCTGTACGGAGCCTCCACAAACACCAAGCAACGCTGAGCCCTTTTATCTTTCCCTTGAAGCACCATGACCAAGCATTTCAGCAACCAGAAGCTGATCCATTCCAACATTCCTACTTCTCCACGTTATCCAGCTCTCAGGATAAGTGCCTCCCCCCAGGTCACAACCTACATGCTTCACAAGCCCTACTGAAACACAGCGATACAAAAACAGGATAAAAATATATAAAGCCCAACTGCTTTGTGCTTGATGATAAATATTTTAGTTGCACCTCTCTCAGCCTCCCTCCCTGCAGTACTGCAGAAGTTCACACAGATCACAGCTCACAGCAATGCTCTACAGCAAACTAACAGCACCCCCTCTTGTCACCACATACTGTTCCCGGAGTTTAAAAGAGCACATCTCCCATGCAACACCTTCAGCTTAAGCAGCTGAACTATGAGAGGCAGTTTCATTCTGCATTGTATACTCCACTGCTATCACCTGTTTTATATTTAAAACATATATATCTTTTTAATAAAGTAAGTACTTCATAGAGTCTGCTGGGAAAACAGCACAAAGAGCCTCATTTTGCCATCATAACAGCATTCACTTATCTTGGCAAGCGAAGAAGTATTCACACCCACACACGAAATGCCACTAAGGAAAATACAGCATGCGTGGCTAACTGTCAATATCTGAGCAATATGCATGCAAGTTCAGGCTTAAATTTGGTTCACTTCTTACATCTCTGGCTGAAATGCAAGTGACCAGGTGTCGTTTCATGTGAAAGCCCCTCCGCCTTTCCTTAAAATAAAGGAATGGAAAACAAGAAGTAGAAATAAAACACACAACAAAGAAGGCCAGAAACTGAAACTGTGCTACAGGAATGAAAACAGTCATCCTGCATTTAGAGCTTGTGCCACAAATCTCAATTATCTAAGCCATTCTTTAGTTGCTTTATTTCTTTATCAAGCACTTCACATCATCTAAAACAAACAATGAAGCCAGCAGGGACTGCAGATCTGCTCTGCTTTACGAGGCTGCCCCACAGCTGAGCACGGCACCAGCACCCTTCCCCTTGCTCCTACGTTGTATCAAGACAAAAGGAAACTGATAACATCTTCCCTTAGTGCCACAACGACCCCAACTGACGATCTCCATGTCATTTATATACTCATATTTGCTGGCATTTCCAAAGGATGAGACGTCTGGGGGCAGAAGAGCTTTGTGTTCTACTGATTCTCAGATGCTGCTTGGCTAACAAGTTCAAATACAATATTTTGCTCATCTGAATTAATTCTGTCAAAGCTGAAAAGATGGCAGGTGGAGGTAGGAGAAAGGGCTTGGGGAAGAGAGGAAAGCAAAGAAAAACAAGCTTTAGATAAACAAACAGAAGGGCCACCAACCCGGGACACAGGAAAGGACAAACACTCCTTGTCTCAAGAGCATCGTTAAAAGCATGTTGAGAGCTGTGTAAGTGCCTGAGTATAAATAGATACAGAATATCCTCTGCATAAAAGGAGCTTCCCGTTTTAAAGCTACATTTAAATGCTTAACATATTTGAGGACTCAAATTATTTGAAGAAATGCTTTACAACCGGGAAGATCAGGTTAAAACAGATCCTTAAAGCAAGATTTCCTCTTTCGGACCATCAGCGACATCAGATTTGGAGTGGCATTTTAGTCAGGAAATCAGCAAGCAGACAACTGGGCTCACCCAGCTCAGCAAGACGGTCTTTGTACAGCACTGTTTCCATGCCCTCATTTTAAAACAAGAGTAGCTAGAGAGTGCAAGTTGCAGTGCTGGAGGAAAGCCGTCCAAACAGCCACCTTCTCCAGCAGCTGAGCTCTGCCTGCTCCCCTTCCTGGTGCGGTTATCTCCCCGCAGACACGGCTGCTTTCTGGTTGAATGGCAGGCAGAAGGGACCGAGTGTGTTGCACACAATCACAAAAGCACTCAGCAGAAGCAACACCAGCATTTTAATTCATAAACTCATCACATGTGTCTGTGCCTTCACACATACACACGACAGGACCTCAGCAAAACGATCTGAATTTTGGCATCGTCTGGCACCAGCACTTCTGAGAGCCTCTGAAAGCACTTGTTACACTGACAGCACGAGTAAGGGCACCACAAAACGTTACATCAGGTTCAACAAAATGCAACTGCAATGCAGTTTTTGTTTCCTGGAAATGCAGGAGCGGCCCCTTTAATACGTGAATCAGAGCTGCTCAGGTTCCATCTATACGTTCTTACTACGGGGGTCAAGGAGGCAACTCATGCAAGCTCTTCTAAAGGAGACAGTAATAAAATGAATGGAATTTTGGAGTTTACTTTTAAAATTCACAAGTTATGAAGCCACGTACTGATCTGTATTAAAATCCATTACATTTTAATCTGCAATTTCAGCAGACAGAAGCGGACCACAGTGCCTCCAGAAATCCCATCATCAACATGGATCTGCAGGAGAGGCACAGCCCAACGCCTGGAAACAGGGACAAGCATTACTGGACTAAATACAATGATTAGGAAGAAAACCTAAGAAACTCCAGGCTTTAAGCTGCAAATGAAGCAGTCGGCGTTAATAAAGCACCGCACACAGTGACTGATTTAAGCAACAGCCAAAAAAGTTCTCATTTTTGAAAGAGAAAGCAGAGATCAGCGACTGCTGATTTCCCACAGCGCTCTGACACACAGACACAGCACTGCCCGTCACTTACCAGATAAAACCCAAAGGCTTTTTAGCTGCATAACAGCAATTCCTGATCCTTCTCCAAGGTTTTTTCACACACAAAACCAACCCTGATATCAGGTACCAGCAAAAAGCAGCTATCTGCTCGCTGCATGACACCCACCGCCAGATTTGCTCTCAGCTGCTGCCGCCAATGCACACATGCAGAATTCTAAAGAACCTCCCTGCTCACACAGATCCCATCACATTCTGAACAGCAGCAGTTAATAAATAAAAAGGCTTTTGTCTCTTGTGCAACAGCTCATGATATTCATCTCACCCGCCCCCCCCCAAAGCCAGGCTTACTCCACTCACATCTACTTACATCAGATAACTCAGAACTCCAGTGCAGCAGCACAGTGAGGTAACAGGCAGGAAGGAGTTACCAGCAGAACCATGCAACTCGAGAAGGTCACGTTATAAAACCAAAGGAGCTGAACAATTATCACTGCTGTAACGACGGGCTTTGGGACAGAAGTCAAACCACCACAGAGACACCAAAAAAACCCATACTATAAATATGTAATGCAGCTAATTTATTATACATAAGTTATCCTGTTACATCTAAAATCATCACCTTGCTGCTTCCCCTCCTGAATAGGTAAGCAGAAACACACTTTGGAACTCAAAAATGTAACACAAAGCCCATTTGCTACAGAAACACTGCCTCTGTCATAACCACAACCACGTGCCACCAAAATAAAGGGCAGCCTCAGTATCTCTGCTGGGGGAGGAAGGCGTTCCAATGAAGAGCTCCATTCTGCAGCAATGACTGTTTGATACAGGACTGCTAATGCTTCAAATAAGACAACCAGTGCTTCTTGCAGCTTGTCAGTGACCAAATTTAAAGCTAGCCCAAAGATATCACAGAAATCACAAGGTTAGAAGATGTACTGCAGAGCAAAGCTAAATAAAAGGTCACCTGATGACATTAAAACTGAAGTTCAGCAACAAACGGGGTGGGGACAACAAAAAGAATCTTCCAACAGACAGGCTCAGAAAGAGAGCACAGAGGAATAAAGAGCCACATTAATAGGACTCCAGCTCTCATTTCTCTGTTCTGCCCAGGTGTGATCAGTGCACCCAGCCCAGCACAAACTGCAACACCCTGCAGGGGAGGCAGAACAGAAGAGGTGCAAAGGAGAGCAGCTCACAGGGTTGGAACCCACCACGCTCTGCTCTGTGGTGGCCCCAGCCCAGCGCCCCAACCAACAGCCACAGGTGGGCACGCACACCTTCTGCACCTCCCAGCAGAAGACAGAAGCCATGCACACTCTTCTACATGAGTCCAGCCACGGCCTTGGTTACAAGCTGTTTGAACACAGCCATAATGCACTATCTTCCTTTCAAGCTCAGTGTTGTCTTAAAGGAAGAAAACTAGGACAAATAAACTCAATGAAAGGTCGTTTCACACATCCACAGCTGAGAGACCATAAGAGCAGAGTCGTTTGCCACTGTCGTAATGGGACTGTTCATTTCACTATGATCAGAAGAGGGTTCAGACCCAGCTTCAAACAGCATCCATTCCCAGCACTGAACGGCCCACCCACATGTCGCAAACACAACAGGCTCTCAGCACAGCACTCACTGCCTGAGCTCTGCTTCTTAAGGATTCAAATCACACCAGTTCTACAAAAAGAAAACAAGAACACGTACCTGAAGGTGCAGTTAAAGCCACGTTGTTTTTCAGAATGCACTGATTTCATCCAAGCTGGCTGAGCTCTCCCAGACCCCAGTAGCTGGCTGGGAAGTCAGGACAGAGCTACAGAGCCAAAGCCACATTTGCTGAAGCTGTCATTATTCTCAAATAAAGCTGTTTTGCAGGTAAACTTTATAACTTACAGCTGAATAATGCAGTCAGCAAGAGACTCCGAAACAAACTGCCCAGTTTTACTAACTCCTCGGGGAGCAATGCAAAGCTCCTGTCTTCTGCATGAGTACAGCTCTGACATGAGATGTATGGCCACTCTGCTGGTGTATCACTCACATGTTACCAGTAACAAATCTCACATCCTTCAAAGGGGATATTTGGAAGAAATATTTCCTTCAATTCTCTATTTCTTGCTCAGACTTTTCCAGCAAACACATAACTGAGTAACACTACAAGGAACAGCTCGAAGGCTTACAGTCCTCCACTCTCACAGATCCAAACACCGAATGCCTTGCAGAAAGCAATCCACCCTCCTCCCAGTGGCTACTGGATTTTTGCCTTGTGTGCTCACACAGCAGCGCAGATAGCGTGGTGTTATGCACAGAACTGAAGGACGACTTGAAGGCATTCTGTCACCAGCCTCACTTCCTCTTCCTTAGAGCTGCTTCTTTTAGAGAAGGAAAAAAGAAAGCAACAGAAAACACCACCTCAGACTTGGCAGCTTTTACTGATTTTCTAATGAGCCCTACAAGAGTGCATCAGTGCTGAGCTATGAACGCTTGACCAGAGATCAGAAGGTTGAATATGAGAAAAAGCAGCAAAGAAAGCTTCCAAGCAGAGCAGAGGCGTTCCCAAAACTCGTGAACATCTGTTCAAAACGCACGGAACATTTCTCCAGCCTCACCTGCTTTTGCAAACACGCTGTTCTGTACGTTAGAAAGAGAAGCTTCACTGCTTGCACAGCTCTCACATCATGAGCCACACAAGACAAATATTAGATCAATTCTTTTAATGAGCTGTGAGCAGTTCCTGCAATGTTACCAACAGCATGTGCAGAAGACTTCCAATGTTTGGGGACCAAAACTGTCATTTCCCTAACTCAGAAGCGGGGCACTATTTGTGTCAGGATTTGCAAGCACTATAAATAATCAGAAGTTCTTCTCGGGCAACTTCTTTGAACATAAACACAGAACACCCTACTTGACTGATCTGCCTTAAATAATGCTTTAGCTGTCCAGTAAAATGCTATCAGAACAATGAGGTATTTAATTTCAATACTGTAATGTTGCAAAGACCAGCAAGGGACCTCTGGGGCGGGGTAGCATACAAAATATTCTAAATATCTCAATCTAAATATCTGAATATCTCTGAATCTACGTTGGGAAAAAAAAAGAACACGTAAAGCAAATTACTCATAAGGAACAGTTAAAAGAACAACACAGGATACACAACACAAAGGGGCTGATCTTTCTGTAACGCGGGCCAACACGCTGGCTTTTCCCTTTCTCTTCTATGCTAGAGGATTGCACTGCATAGAAGACAAAAAAACTTCTAACCTAAATGCTAACCCAAATGACCAACTTATTCCAGAGTCGCGTACTAACTATTCTGCCCTTGAAGACACTCAGGAATACAGGCCCCTCAAAAAGCGTAGCTTTGGATATAATCAGTTTCGGTTTTTGTTTTCAAATAGGGCAAGGCAGGAGATGGGAGGTCTGGTGGTTGTGACTTTCTTCCTTCTTTACCCTTTCTCTGCCTTGAGCCTGACAGTGGTTCCTCGCACAGAAGGCTCCAAGAAGACCTCAGTGTGGACTTCCAGTGCTTGAAAGGAGCTTACAAGCAGGAGGACTGACTTTTCACACGGTCTGATAGTGATAGGAGAAGGGGGAATGGTCTTAGGAAGAAACTCTTTACTCAGAGGGCAGCGAGCCGCAGGCACTGACACCCAGAGAGCGCAGTGCCCCATTCTGGATGTGCCCAAAGCCAGGCTGAATGGGGCCTGCTGCAGCCTAGTCTGGTAGGGGACAACTGGATGGGCTTAAGGTGCCCTCCAACACAAGTATTCTGTGATTCTATGATTTAAGGATGTGGACAGACCAAGAAGCTCAAGAGCAAGGCAGGTCTGGTTAGAAGCTGCAGCACTTGAATGGAAGAAGTCCCCCAACGTGGGAGCACCTCACGGGAAGCAGCCCTCCGGCAGTGAAAAGCACTCACACAGAGACTACGGATCCCACGGGGCTTCCAAGAACAATGGAACGCACACCTCGGCGGGGAGCCAGGATCCCTGATGAGCGCACCCACAGCGCGGCCGGGGCTGCACTACAACTGCTGGGACCCTCCGCATTCCCCGCCCCGCCCCGCCAGCACCGCGCTCCGGCTGCCAGCACCGCCCGGGCGCTCTCCGGTGGCAGCGCGGCCCGGGGCGGGCGCAGCACTTTGACAGCTGCCCGCGGGCGGCTCCCGCAGCTCGGCGAGCACGGAGCTCCGCGCCCCTCACGGGCGCTGTCCAGAAGGTTCCTGAAGCCCGGACGGCCCCGGCCGCGGAACAGCGGGCCCGCCTGGCGGCTGAGGCGCGACCCCCGGCCCCCGCGCCGCGCATGCGCCCGCCCCGAGCCCGCGCCGCGCATGCGCCCGCCCCGAGCCCGCGCCGCGCATGCGCCCCTCGGCCCCTCACCGTTGCCGGGTGACTCGCCCTCCCCGCCGGCCTCGGCAGCGGCAGGTTCCTCCGCCTCTTCCTACCCCGGGGGCCGGCGCGGGCCTCTCCTCGCCGCTCCGCTCTCCTCGCGGGCCTCCTCCGCCTCTCCTTCCTCCTCTCTCGGTCTCCTGCCGCCGCCGTACACCGCGGCCGCCACGCTGCCGCCTCGAGCGCCGTCCGTCCCCAGAGCCGCTCCGTCGCACGAACGCGCCTCCGCCAGCGGGGGGTCCCCAACGGTAGCGGCGGCGGCTGCCGGAAGTGACGCGCTGACTGACAGGTGCAGCGCGCGCCCCCTCCCGCGGGGTCACGTGCTGCGGGGCGGGGAGGGGGCGCGGGTGGCGGGAGGGCGGGGCGGCGCTGGGGGCTGTGGGTGGCGCTCGTCGGTGCCGGGCCTCGGGCCGGGCAGGAGGTAACGCGGGGACGGCTCCGCAACCCCGGGCTGTGAGATCTGTCCGGAGAACGTTGGGGGGGGGGCCCGGGCCGCCCTGTTGGACGTTAGTGCCCGCGAGGCTGCAGGCAAGGCGGCCGCGGGGAGCCTCCCGCAGCGAGGACCGAGCTGCGATTCGCTGCTTTCTCGTTTTTTGCCCCTGCAGTGACTCAGCCTTCCTCCTGTCACGGCCCTCGAAGGTTCGGGGTGCCCGGAGTGTAAGAGCTGCTCCCTCCGCCCCAGGCGCCCGTTGTGCCGTCGCGCCGTTCCCGCAACCGCACCAAAGCGTTTCCTGTTAGCTTGCCGAATTACGGCATCGGAGCAACAGCTCCAACCGTTCCCCAGCACAAGGAAAGGGAAGGGGAGGGGAGGAAAGGAAAGGGAAAGGGAAGGAGAGGAGAGGAGAGGAGAGGAGAGGAGAGGAGAGGAGAGGAGAGGAGAGGAGAGGAGAGGAGAGGAGAGGAGAGGAGAGGAGAGGAGAGGAGAGGAGAGGAGAGGAGAGGAGAGGAGAGGAGAGAAAGAAGGAGAGGAAAGGAAAAAGGAGAGGAAAGGAAAGGAAAAAGGGAAGGCTTCCCCCCTCCCCCCCACCTCCCTTCACCGTGCAGAACTTGAAAAGCATATGAAAAAAGAAAAAGGGGATACAGGTCAGATGGGATCAGTTGGAGCTTCCACACTGCCCATTGCTGCCAGGGTTTTGTTTTGGGCTTTACAAAATGGATTCTTAAATTTCATCTGGAGGCAGATTCATCGGGCTCTTTAGGTTTTACATTTAGAATCTGAAGAAAGGGTGTAGCAGCTCCCCAGTAAATTAATTGGCTTATTTTTAATCAGGTCTAAACTACTTCTTTTGGAAGATTTGGTTCCTTTAGAAGATGCCACACAAACACAATGGATGCAGGGCAGGGGGAAGCGCTGCCCCAGGAGGTTCTGTGCTTTTTGCCTGTCTGCACCCACAGCACTTCCCCACTTGAGCAGTGAATAAAATTCCTCTCGTCATGACAAGGTTTCTGAATGTGTGCTTTGTATACATAGCTGTGTTCTCTCATCCATTTAACCTCATCAACTACAATGAAGATACTGAATCAGAACAAGCTGGCAATTTTGTGGCTGAAACATGGGAGTGAGCAGTCTCCAGCTGGCTCTTGAGCAGATATGTTGGCCAGCTGACAGGAGTAAAACTGCAAGAAATCTGACACAGAAAACATGCGGAGCGAGGAGACAGACAACAGAGGCAGGCAGGTAGGCAGGCAGTGCACAGCACCTGCTCACTGCTTTTAGGTACAAGACAGTGCATTCCCTCCTCTGGACTGGCTCTGAGTACACCATTTCGTGCCAGCTTATCCTGCCTCCCATCGAGCACATCCAACGTTCCTTGCAGGGGGCAGGCATATGCAGTCCCAGGCTGCCATTTTAGTCTCTTCTGCTCATTTTGTTTTCTCGCTTCCACTTTCTGAAAGTTTGAGGAGAAACTGGCAGTCACGGTGCTTTAGCCATGTCAACCAGCAAAAACAGAAGGGGGGAAGGCAGCAACGTGGCGAGCAGCCACATGGTAGCAGCCCCAACACAGCTGTGAAAGCACCAGCCTTGCAGACCACTGCTAAAAATTGCAGTGGAGCAATGTGGCAGCTGCCCCTAGCATTCTGTGCTATCTCACTGCATATCTTGTACTTTCTGGTAGCATGCTGTAATTTTCCCTCTTACAGGGACTGCAGCACAGCTTGCAACACCCAGCCCTGTTCAAGCAGTCTCAACGAGGAGCATGGAGCACATACAGGCTCATCTGTCCCTTCCAAGCCCACTGGCACAGAGGCAGAAGTAGCACGGGTGCAAGGCTGCAGGCACATTGCATGACATAGGATGTCACCCACACATCAGGATCTGTGACAACGAACCGCCTTGCAAAGAGCCAATGACAAGGCCACGGCATGGGGCTTGGAGGAGAAGGACCCGTTCCCCAGCTGCTGCACAGTTCCTCAGACTGAAGAGCCGGAGTGCCGTGGTCAGCCTCCTCCCCACAAGGAGAGAGCCCTTCCTGCAGCTCAGTGTTACCTCACAAGCCTGCCAAAGTTATTCAATGTAAACGTTTTGCAGAGATTCTGGTGGTAGACACTCACAGAGTAACTCAATGGATCTGGAACTGTACTTGCATAATTCCCTGTTTTCAGGAAGGGTTTATCAGTATGTACCACAGAAGAACTGGAACTTTTTTCTGCACGTGTCCATGGTGCCAGTCCTGACCTACAATGACTGCAGAATAAACACTCTCTGAAAACTTCAGCTTCCACTGAAGCCTGGTTCCAGCGACAGCCTGGAGTCACTCCTCATCAGAAGCAAGTGAAAGAAAACTAGCCTTATCCCAAGGCTTGCATTCATCCCAAGGAAGTGTTCATTGTTGTGCAGATTCATTGTAAGCTGATCTGTAATACCCAAATACATTTTGCAGTGCTATCCCATCATGTGAAGTTTGATAGCACTGCCATGCAATTCTTTACCTTCATTCTGGGCCATTATCTCAGCAGAAGGACACGGAAATCTGATGCATAGCAAATCAAGGCATCATCTGCTGTAATACCTTTATATCATGTGCCAACAGCTTTCACTTGGGGAAAAATTACCCCCGCGTCAGCAAACTATTTGCTTTTGGTTTTAATTGTCTATCTGCAAACAAATCATTTGATACAGTCTCCTGGACATGTTTGGTCTTAAATGGACCCTATTGACATCTTGCAAAATATTGACAGAAGAGAGTCCTTTGAACAGCAAAGAAGAATTAGCAAACAGCAAGGCTTCCCAGCTGGTTGCTCTGCAAAATCCTTTCCTTTCCTGTATGTTTCTTCTAGAAACAGAGTGATGTCCCCAGAAAGGAGTCTTTACTTTGTTCCCCTTTTCCAGCATTTAAAGCTTTCCTAACATTTTCTTTTACAACACCAGCACAGGGCTCTGGTGAGTGCTGGAGCCCCGTAACTCCACGGAAGCTCTCCCTCCAAGCAGCACATATGCAGTTCTTTTGACTCGTGGTTCCCAGAAGGGCACTGAAGGATCCATTTTTGAAAGCTTTGCCTTGTGTTAACAAATGAAACTTCACAAAACTCAGGTAAACAAGTGAAAGAATCTATTTTCTGGAAATGGAAACTCCAGCACAGAGAAATACATTCATCTTTTTGAAGGCTGTCTGCCATTGCAAGACGTGTATAAGGATTTTTGCTCTAAGCTGAGTTCAGTATCAAAGGCACCTGTTCTACATAGATGTCAGACATTTCTACTTGGTTTTCTACCAGAGTTTTGTGGTTACAGCATAAGGGTTTTTTTCCCATGTGTTTGGAAGATCTGTCTTTAAAGCAGAGATCTAGGAATATAGGGCAAATGTGGCTTTTGAGGCTTGTTCACATTTTAATTGCATGGTTGCAGACTTAACAGGAGAGAATTCTTCCCTTCTTGAAATTCAAGACATTGAAAGGTTAATTCAGTCTTCTCAGTTCCATTTCCTTCCTTCTGTTCTCCTTCCCACCCCCCATCTGCAGACAGCTGAGTTATTTGAATTTTATGCAAGCTTATGTTCATCCGAAGGGAAATATCATTCAGTGTAAGCATCAGAGAAGAAAAAATTGCACTATTGCACATTTTCATTTTTCACTTCCAATTTGCTTTTCCCTTTATTCACCAGTTTGGGCAGCAGGCTGACAAACTCATGCCCTAAGGCGAGCTTCCACTCCAAAGTTAACTTGAATTAAAGCTTGAATGTCCCCATCCCCTTTAAATTCCTGTACTTTGAACCTTCAAGGATCTGCACTTGAGCTGTGCTGCTCTTACTTTGAGCTGTGGAAGAGCTGCAGTCCAGGTTAGCACAATCTGCCCGCTGCCAACACAATCGGTCTCTGCTGCTCCCGTGTTATTTCATGGTGTGGTCGCTCACATTCAAAGTATAATAACTGCAGAGGTGTCAAACTGAGTGTACAGAGCTCAGATTAACCCTGTTATGAAGATATATCCTTAACAAGACTGCAGATGATTTCTGTTTTTTTGTACGTACTTGCAAGGAGCAAGCCTTCAAGTAGCCATTGGAAACACTTCAATTTGGTCAAATCCTGAAAATAACCAGCTATTTGCTTTGGATGCTGCAGGAGGAAAGTAGCCTAATATTCTTCCTTTACATCTTAGAGAAGAAAAACAGCGTTTACGTTGCATGCTACAGCATTCATTTGAGCAGGCAACCGATAACAGATGTGGAACTTATTGATTACCGCTGTCTTAGGTAATTGCTGGCCTTGAGCACAATCTATGTGTATGGCTTACAAACAAGCTCATAAAATTGGAGGATGATTTTTGGAAAAGATGATGTATGAATCCCTTCACGTAGAAATACAACTTCTTATTCTGGAAATTCCTTGCAGAGATTAGCTAGAGCTGATGCCAGGCTGTCTGCTGCTCTGCTTCGGTAGCCTTCCTTCCTTAGGCGGCTGAAAAACTTGAGAGTTTATCTTCTTTTCCACAACACATAATGCGTACTTAAGCTCCGAGGTCCCAGGCTATTGGAACGGAAAGGATTTGGCAGCACTGGTGGTAGGCATCCCTCACAGCTTCAGCCACAGCCGTGTGTCCCTGAAGTCAGGGGCATTATGCCTCCGGATCTCTCCAGCACACAGCGTAACGCTGATGGAAATGGCAGGCTCACCTGCTGACTGTTCTTCCTCTGGACAAAAATGAAAATTAAATGCTGAACTTGTAGATCGCTGGATTTTATTACCTTCTCTTTGATTGCCTGGCTTATCGATTTGGTACTCCAGCTGCAGATGAAGTGCCACAGTTCAATCAGAACGGTGCTTCTCCTTTTGTTTAAGGTAAAAAGAGTGAGCACTTCAACAACGGATTGTTGGATTCAATAGACTGTTGAATTCCAGAGCAGTCAGCTGCACTGAGAAGGGCCACCTCTGAGCACACTCCCAGTGCTCACCCATGACTTCTTTCTCTGCCCTACTTTTTCCCTCTGCACACAAGAGATGCTGCTGTTCCTGGTGTCTAGAGACAGAAATAGATATATATTAAAAAAAATATATGTTAGTAAGTAGTGTAAATCCTGCTAACCTAGCATTTCTAGAGCAGTATTCATCATCATTTGCCCTATAGCATACTGTTGTGACTAATATGTCACATGCTTCCTTCCCCACCCTTTCTCTGGGAGAGAATCACATGCATGGACATTCTGTATTAATCTTTTTCCTTTAATAATGCACACATATGTCACTACATTTTGCTAGAGAAGGCAATACCAAAGCCAATTATATAGTGCTGGAAGACACAGTTTTTGGTCAGCTTTTCAGAAAGCTCTGTTGCATGAATCTCCATCTGGCTAAACCTTTAAAAATTCACCCCCATAGTGAATTTTGGAAGGCAAAAAAAAGAGGGAGAGAGGAAATTTCCACTCCCACTGGCCTATGTTTTCTCTTTGTTTTGTTTTTTTTTTCTGCTGCAATAAGACTCCTAGCGTAGAATAACTCCAGAGCTATTTGGAAAACATGGGGTTGCAAAATATAGCCAGAGCAGAAGGAGTGTCCACATCTAGCCTGTCTTCTCCCATCTGCAGCCACCCCTAAGGCCCAATGTTCTATGGGAGGAAAACTGAGCAGCTTAGGTAACAATCAAACATACACTGGAGGACGAGAACCAATTGTTTACGCACTGGCAACGCAGGATTACAAGAGACACTCTGCCAAAGGGACATCACTGCCTTCCCTACAGCCCCAGGATTCATTGTCTCTTAGCCTGGGAACCTGCTTCCGTTCCCAAACATGAATATTTTTTTTGGCAGCAAGATAGAGCAAACGGCACAAAGGGAACTGAGAAAATCCTTCCAGTAAAGCTGTAGTCTCCTTTCTGTTCCCCTGAGGACAGAACCCTCTAAGTGCAGCTTACAGCGCGCCCCATCCTGCCGCCTTGCTGGAAGGTGCTTGATTCCAAAAGGAATTGGGGTGCTCACAGAACCCAGCCTGGCAATTCTGACCTCAAAAAATCAATCTCCTACCTTTACCACCAGAAATACCACAACGTTTTGAAAATGAAATCACTCTTCTATTTGAGTGGGTGTGTTATTTCGAGACAGTTGTGTCAGCTTATTGGCTCAGCTACAGACTCCGATCTGTACAGCGTCTGTTCCACGTTCGGATGCTTTGTCCCTGTTGGTCCCACGTAGAAATAGATGCGATCTGATTCTCAGTGTCACACCCAAGAGAAAGAAACCCCTTCTTCCTGCAGTTGCCCACCTCATCTCCATGCAGCTCGGCATCTCCCCAACCCCTCTTGAGCCAAAGGTGAGCACTGCATGCCCAAACCGTGGACCAAGCCAGCCTGCACCGCTGAGCAGAACTTTGATCATAATGAGTGCAGCCACATTGCTGCCCACAGCCCTTTAGGTGCAGACACAGCACAGACAGGTTTGCGTGGTGCTGAGCTCAGCAGGACCCAGACCATCCCTGCGGAGTTCAAGCTGAGCCGTGCTGTGCAGAAGTTCTCACATGAAGGTGCTCTGCTCTCCTTCGCCTTGTTCATTATTTTGATCTAAGTTCACGTTGGAGGAAGAGGTCCTTGAATCTCAGTGCACACAGGTCAGACCCCAAAGCGCTCTACTTAAGCCTTCGGAAAGTCCCACATCACCTTCCAGGATCTCTCCATCAACTGCATTTGTCTACCCAAAGATCTTGCAGCTGCTCAGTGACTCTTGGAGCTCATCTCAGCTCCCTTTAATGTCAGTAGAGGAACCAAGGATCTCCAGCACACTATTAATGTTATCCCAGGCTGGACACCTAAAGGCAGCCCTAGAACATGGCTGCACAGGGCCACCTTGTTCAGTTTTCTCACAGGATACAAAGTGTCCCAGCTAAACACAGCCGAGGGCTCCTAGCCATTCTAAAGGGCTATTTAAATCACATCACTCAGCACCTAGAGCAAGTTCTCCTTCTGTGAGCGGGACGTGCAAACACGGCTTCACACAAAGCCCAGCAGGAAGGTGGGTGCTTCCCAGGGACTGCCTTGCACTGGGAGGCACCTCCATGAGGCTTTGTAGCTGCCAAACCTGAGAACAAAGGGGAGATTCTTTGTTCCTCCTTCCAGGACACGCGCCTGGCCACCAGCTGATGGGTGAGCCCCGGGTGGCAGCAGTGCCACCGTCGCTGTGCACAGAGCCATCTCCAGGGGTAGGACATCCCCCTGAGCTCATCACCCACAACCTAGCGCCAGCCTTTGGGTGAACTCCAAACCTGAGCATTACAGAAGAAGGGCAGGAAACTCGAACACCATCATCTTGGAAAAGGAGGAGAGAAAAAAATCAAGATGTATTTTGGCAGTTTTCCGTGTTGGTTTCTCCATTTCCCCCTCTCGTGCATTTTCTGCAGAGGCAATCTGTCCTTTCCTGAATGCTGAGCAATCCCAGCACAGAACTAATCAATATTAATGGCGATGGGACCGGGGGTGGGAGGAGAGGAGGGATTAACGTGACCTTTTTAAACACGCGCTGCCTCAGACGGTCACCGAGCAGCTGAGGAGAAAGCAGCCAGACGGTAATGCCATGTGCTTTCAGTAGCTTTGCTTTGGCTTTTTTTGATGGCTTTTTTTTCTTCCTGTGAATATTTACTTCTGTTGTCTCAGAGCAGATAGGAATAGGATCAGGTTGTCTTAAGGAAGGAAAAGGTATATGCCTGCCAGCAGCCCGTAGGCCGATCCATCCTTGGTGGAACGTCCACTGAGCTCAGCAGAACAATGCACGGGATGAATTTTAGCTTGAATTCCTATTAAAAACGGGAACTGGATGAGGGACGGTTTGCCAGTGCAGCGTTTAATGCTGGTGTGCTTTGTGGATATCTGCTATAATGGGGTCCAATCGAATGCACTGACTCGAATATTGAGTGCGAGAGCAAACAAAGGACCCTGCGGAGCAGCCCTCCTATTGTCGGGCACAAACGCACACAGCAGCTAATCCCCCCTGCTGCAGGACCGACTTAGGGCAGCGTACTCAGAATTATAGGAAAAGCCTATTAATGAAAACAAAACCGTTATTGAAACTATTTGTGCATGTTGGATTCGCGGCTTACTGCAGAATTTCTGGGTATCAGCATTCCTCAAAGCAGCAGTTTAGGTCAGGAGGTACCGTGGGTTATTCTTTGTGACTGCACTGTCTGTATTCAGTTTTGTCTCTGTGTTCAAAATGTGACTTTTGAGAACTGATGCTGAGAAATCTGTATTAAATTCTACTCACACCTTTCCTCTTCTGCTCTGAGAGCACCAAGCTTCGGGGAGCGGCCCCAGATTGAGGCGTGAGATCTGTGTTCATTTTTCAATAAACATTTTTACTGCATTTCTTCACTTTTGCAGCAGAATTTGCCTTGCAGATGGCTGATAGCACAGCACGAGCTAACGGAGCCGGGTGTGCTTTCCCTTTCTTTGTCAGGACCCACCATGTCTGACAAACCGGATTTCGCAGAAATCGAAACGTTTGATAAGACCAAGCTGAAGAAGACAGAAACCAGAGAGAAAAACCCATTGCCCACCAAAGAAAGTAAGTGCTTGTGGGGCTGTTTGAACCGAGAGCAGCGGGAACGTCAGCCCGTACTGCGGCTAACGTGCAAAATGAATACTGATCAAACTCATCCCTGATTTAAATGGGGGCAATACCAAGACTTGTACTAAATGTTGAGTTTCCAAAGGTAGGAGCAGCTAAAACCAATTGTGCTTTTCGTCTGGAAGTAATCTGATGGTACTGACCCTGTAGAAGCACAGGTAATGGGACACACCTGCACAGATGCTCAGGAGAGGAGGCAGTGTCCCAGGAGGGGCCTGGCTGTGCTTTGGCACATCAGAGCTGTGGGAATAAAGCAGCAGCAGAAGCCCATCACTGCCCACAGGAAACCTCCCTGAGCACAGGGCTGCAGTCCCAGGCTTCTTCCTTCCCCCACGCCTGTGCTGTACCAGGAGCCAGGTGCTGGCTGCAGTTCCCATTCAGTTTTGGGTGTGAAAATGGCACTTCCCTGCTCTCAGACCAAGCTCTGGGAGCAGCCTCTCTCAGAAGAGCACCGCTAACCACAAAGAGAGCCATTAAATTAATATTCTATCAGATGGTTTCTACTTGGGGTGTGTCAGTGCTGGCAGCCGTGGGGACATACCATTCCCCCAGTAAGAAACCCATTCTGCCCCTGGCTTCTTGTCCCTGCTGATGTTCTGTCTGTCCTACAAGAGGAAGATGCAACACCATGAACTGCACCACGGTAGCATGGCAGACACAGGAATGTGTCAGAATTTTGGGGCGGTCAAATCCAGTGGGGATTTGCAACCCCTCAGCCACAGGGACCTGTGTTGCCCCCACCCCTTGCAGTGCTTATTGACAATGGTTTTGCTCTCTGTGTTTTTCTGGCAGCTATTGAACAAGAAAAGCAAAGTGAGAGCGCATCCTGAGCGCCAGAGAGACGATGTGACCGCTGCTTCTCCTGTGGGGTTTGGGCTTCTGTGCTGGGTTTTGTTCTGTTTTGTTTCCCCTCCCTTCCACCTTCCCCCCAGTGCTCGTTATCCATTTCATTTAGCAAGCACTCCTTTCATGTTCCCAGGAAGAAGTTTGTTTTGTATTTGTTGAAGATACTCTGTATTCTTAAAGTGGAAAGTCAAAGCTCTGTACCACACCCATCACTTGCAAAAAAACAACAAACCACCAACTGCATAAAAATGTTTTCCTAAACCTCACAATGAACAAGTTTCTTCCATCCAGCTGTGTCTGAGACTTTACAAATAGGAGTTGCTGTGTAAATCCTACAACAAAGGTAGCCGTGACTGCGGGCAGCAGCTCCGCTCCGCCTGCACAGGGGATGCGCTGAGCCAGTGGTGTGATGGCATCCGCCTTCATCTGACCACACCAAATGCAAAAGGGCATTTCAGGAGAGCTCCAAGGAGCAAATCTTACATTCTAACCTTTGGAGAAGGGCGTGAATAAGACGGGAAGATGTTAGCCTGTTTCAGTCCTATCCAACAGCAGATTGGAGGTCTCCAAGACAAACTGATGGCTGGGGAAGGACTCCAATTAGGAGCTCAGGTGGGAATGGCTGCAGCTCTCTCACCAGTGTTCTGCCCTTGTTAGCCCATCAAGATCCAATCAGCCTTGGTACAGCCCTTTGCGCACCTGATACCAACATGGGAATGCTGGAAGGTCTCTGGAGCAGTAAAGAAAATAAATTCATTATAAAAATATTATTGCATCTATTTGCTGGGATGTGAGACACCTTGGGCAGCAAACAGGCATGCAACAAACCCTCAGAGCAGACAAGGTATCCTTAAGTCTTCATTACTGGTGGTACAGAAGTACCCTCTCTGGGCTGGGGAGAGCTCAGCAGAAGTCTGCTCCGGTCCCACTCTGCTCTCAGTTACGTGCCAGCATGTTAGCTCTGGAATTAGTTTGTGGTCATATCAGGGGGATACATGATTAATTTGGGCAGACACACTGCTGCCATCAGGGCTGCAGCCTGGTCCTACTTGCACAGGGAAAGGGGATAACTGAGTGTGTACCCCCTCAGCAGGGACACTGTGCTTATAGCTGGGGGAAGTGCAGCTGGGCTACAGGCTGCAGGGAACAGGAATGAATGGTTGACGTGGAAGGCTCTCGTTACTCAGGAGCTGTTTGACAGCTGACACTGAAAGTGAACCGCAAGATCTGTAATTAAACAAAAAGAGCATAGCCACAAAATGGGCAACTTTCCCTAGCAATGAAAAGTAAATGGTGACCAAGAGGCCAAGGGGAACACGTTACACGCAGGGCTGGTAACTTCAGAGCTTCATTCAGCTCGGTGTTACCCAAAAGGCTAACACTGCAATTTGGGTTGCTACTTACCAGTTCAACTCCACTGCTGCTATTTTCTTATTTTGAGCAAGTTTCTTCTCCTTTGAGGATCTCCTTCCCTTGACACCTCACTTAAATGGGGGGAGGGGGTTGCTGTGCTTCCACCCAAGGGCTGGGAGCTCGGCCTTGGCCAAAGATCTGTTGTGATGGCAGCCAGGTGGTGGAGACAGCATTCAGAGCTGGTACCAAGAGAACAGCCCCTGCTGGCAGCCCACACTGCTAAGAGCATTCAGACAGATTAACCACTGCTTTCCTGTGCAACAGTTTTGGCAACCAGCACGCACCACGGCCATGCTCAGCATGTGAGCCTGAAGACTAAACTTGCTTTATTTTCTTGTGCCAGGAGACAGCATTCTGCTCCACACGGCAATCTCCCTCGTTCCCTGCCAGCTCGGAGCATCTGCCAACTTGCTCAGCACAATAAGTTATAAATCACCCAAAACTCTGCGTGCAGAGGAGCCGATGGGAAGCACCCACACCCCCCAGACCCCAAGGTCCGTGCTGTGCTCTCAGGCAGCAGGAAGGGAAACAAGGTCTGGCCAAAGCAAGAAAACAATAGAGATATTCTCCTCTTTGCTTGCCCAGAAGCCAAGGATTAGCAGTGCTGCTCTGAGGACAGAGTGAGAGCCCAGAGCAGCCTGCAGCACCAGAGGCACCAGGTTTGTCCCAGCTGTTGCTGCCCCTGGCTCACTGTGGACATGAGACCTCGTCCCAGCTGAGCTATTTGCCCTAAGTGCCCTGAACAGTAAACTCAGTCAGCACTTCTATTTGTGTGACTTACCCCTCCAGGAAGGCTTTGGGGCCAAGGGCAGCATCAACCCAGCTCCCCAGCCCTGGGCTGCAAAGCTCTCCAAGTTACAGCAGAGCTCACAGCAGCTGCACACCACAAAAAGGTCTGCAAGGATCGAGGCCACAGCTCATCCAGCGCAGATACTGCAGGCTGGCATGTTTGGAGACTGCTTCTTCCACCATCAATAGCTCAGAGAGCTTGAAGTTGAAGGCATGCAGTCACAGGACCCCAGTTTGAGAATTGTCCTCCCCTGCTGCAGTGTGAAGTCACTGCATCAGGAGATTAAGATCCCAAAAGAGGAGGGCCAGGTTTTGGCTCTCTGTTATCACAATCAAACAGCATTACAGCCCTTATCTGCAGGACAGGCTGAGGGCACAGACCAGGAAGTTGCTAATTATCTGAGGCCAAGACAGAGTGAACGCTGACCATTGCAGCCACTCTGCTGGGGAAATGTTTCCTGCCAACACACCGAGCACCTCAGGTGCCCCTAGGAAACATCTTAAACTGCTCCAGACCCCCATCCACAGACAGGCCCACTGACAGCATCCACTCTTGGTGCCAGGACCTTCTCCAGCTTTCTGCAGGCAGGAGCTGACCTGGGCCACCTCTCCCAGAAATCTCACCCACCTCCGGGTGGGGAACTTAAGGCCTGGGGCTAAGTAGCTAAAGAGCAACAGGCCTTTGCTGTTTGGATGCTTTATATAATGAGTCAGTACCGTAGGGATCCTCCAAAGGAGAAAACACCTTCGATGCTAATCCTATCACAGACAAACACCAGCATTCTTGGCATTGCCATAGAGCCAGCCTTGTCCCCCTGCCCCTGTGAGTCACTGCAAATTGCTCTGCACAGCCACAGCGAGCCCTGGCTGAGCAGAGGAGATCTGCATTCCTGCCGTTATTATACAGAAGATGCTTGATTAAACAAGGCTCGTTGGGCAGGTGTTTGAGAACAGGGAAAGGCAGGGAGAACAAACCCTGAACCTGTTGAGTTTCAGTTTAAGCTCAGCTACAGACCATAGGGGAATCCTGATGGCTCCAGTCCCAAAACACACTTTTTTTTTCCCCCCAGATTATTTTTTCATGCGGTGGCTGAGGTGTCTGACAGCACAATGCCCACACCAGGCTCGAGGAGCTGGAGCTTTGGGAAAACGTTCCTCTGTGCCTCTGCTCCATCGCTGGGCTCCTGGCCCGACAGAGACCTCTCCTACTACTGGAGGAAGAGGGGAGAGGAAAGCAGGGGACGTGTTAGAGAGTGAGCACGGTGACACAATGTCAGCAGGGTCTAAATTGCATGGGAAGAAAGACGGAAGGGAGCTGAAAGCACAGCCGAGGAGGTGCCCAGTGTGGCCAAAACCCAAGTCAGAAGCAGCATGGGCAGCTCTCCTGCCTCTGTCCAGCTCACTCATTGTCTTCCCAAAACCACAGGATGAAAATAATGGCTCCTAGAAAGCACTGACCTGTCAGGGCCAAGCTGAGCCTCCTCTGCAGCAGGGAGGGAGCAGAGCTGCTGCTTTCCCCTCAGCCAGGCACGGGCAGCCGCAGTCCCCCATTGTGCTGCACACACCCAGCACTGGGCATGGAGGAGCAGCTGTGTGTGTGCAGGTGTGTTATCCTGATCCAACCCCATGCCTCTCAAGCTGGCAGTGGGCTGAGCTTTGCCTCCCACTGCGGCTCTGCTCCAGGCCAGGCATCTCCACACACTGCTGTCATTTCAGGACAGACCGTTCAGGAAGGAGCAGTTGCTGGGGATGGTTTGTGCACATCTTGCACACCGTGCTGACAACCCTTGAAAGCTCCTATGATAAACTGCAAACGTTCCGATGCTGCATGTTTTCTGCAAGGCCCTCCACGATTCATTCAGTCGATGGAGAAGTGTGTGGATGGCGGGGCAAAAGGGCATTCCCAGCCCCTGTGCCCAGGGAGACACATGCAGACAGGGTCCTGTAGGGCTCCAGCAGCAGGCACCGAACAGAATGAAAGAGGATTTCAGAACAAACCAACCATCTCAGGCATCTGAAGCCAATCGCACAAATTCAGAGGCTGATGCTGTGAAAATGTTTGCATTTGGCAAAGTTGCAGCAAGCAGGGAGGGAGGGGTGTGTGACTCCAAGTGGGTGTTTTCAAACAGCATTTTGTTTGGGGAAAATAATCCCGCTTGGTCTGCTTTGTTTTCTCATGGTGCTGGAAACAATTCTCCTCCCCAGTGGAATGAATTGGCTTTTTCTGTTGCTGTGTCCCTGACCGGGAGCCAGCCCAGGTTGTGCAGCCAGCCCTCCTGCCTTGCTAGCACTGCAGAGGTCACCTCCAAGAGTTAAAGAAGCACGTGATGGGCCCCATATCCTGTATTTGGTTTAGCAATAAGAAAACAGGTACACATGAACACCCCCCCCAACTCCCCCCTCCCGGGTGCCCTGGGGCAACAGCGTTGCTCCGGGGACCCCTCTGCAGGGAGACAGACCCTCCACGGTTCCAAGCGCTGTGACAGCACAGCCTGCGCTCCAATCCTCGTGGCCGGACTGCTTTACCTGCGCGCTGTGCAGGCTCCTACTGCAGCACCAGCCAGGCAACCCGAGCCCTCAGCTCCCACCTGCACAGCCCTCCCCTGGCGGAGGCGCATGGTAAGGACAGGTGTCGGGGAGATGGAGGCTCGGAGCAGCTTTGGTGCCAGCTGCCATTCTTCCACGTGTACGCCCATGCCCAGGAACAATGAAGGCTTTGGTGGCATCAGTCCGGGGGGAGATGGTATGGTCCCATGCAGGGAAAGCCGCAGTCACCATTTTATGTCAGTGGTGCACAAACAGGAAGGAAATAGAAGAGCTTAACCTAAAATAGCCCTCGGTGTGCAGATTGAGCCGAAAAATCTGAATCCCAGAGCCACGCTCAGACAGCAGAGCGGCTGTTTGTAACACGGGGTGAGCACACAGGGCGGCAACACCCGTCAGTGACTTCGGTCTCTGCTGCAAAGCGTGCCCCGGGGCGGACCTGTGGGAAAGGCCGTTCACTGAGCCCCAAGTTCAGCGCCTGCTGCTGCCCGCCCTGCCCGCTGCACACAACGGGCCGCCCCCAGGGGGAGCCCCGGCACCGCCCGGACGGATCCGGCCCCGCCGCTGCGTGCGCTCAGAGGGCGTCCCCGGGGAGACCTCAGCCCCCAGAGGGCCCTAACGGGGCTCCGTGCCCGGGGGGTGCTGAGGTGCCTTTGTGAACTTCTGGGCTTCGAACCTGTAAAGGCTTAAGGCTGCTTTAGTAAGGCCAGAGAGCCTGCCCCAAGTCGTTGCCTTGCTCAGGTAACGCTGGCAGCATCTCTTCCCACCTCACATAGCAATAAATGCACGGCACTAGTTTCATCTGCAGGCTGATTGAAGCTTCTGTATGAGCATGCTGTCAGCGCTTCTGGGAAGGCAGGACCAGAAACAAAGCTCTCTTCTCACTGGGCTCTTCCCAGCAGGACTCAGAGCTCTTAAGCTTTCTTTCCATCCCAGTTTCCCCAGAAAGACATCACAGTTTTGTGCGCTCCTCTGCCTGAAGCGGGGCTGCAATGAAAATAAAGGTAAGTCTTAAGAGAATATTCATGGCTCAAATCACCACTCCCTTCTGTGACACTGGAAACTGCCCCCATTTGCAGACAGAGCCGCCAACCCCTGCCCTGCACAGCCACACACCTCCAGCTCCACAGCACGGGTATGTGGGCTCAGGGTTTCCCCAGGACACGAAGTAGGTCAGGGCAGGAGAGGAGGCAGAGCCACAGCCGCTGAGGGACATGTAGAGACTCGTGGTGTGGAGAGCTGTGGAGCACCACACAAGCAATGTTATTCATCAGTTAACTTAGCTCAAGTTTGAATGGGAATGATGAAGGAGGCGATAATTTTCCTTCATATCAGGGTCCTGATCTCTTCCTGGACAGGAGTTTATCTGCTGAGGTGCTGCGTTTCCAGAATGGGAGATACCCACATACCCAGGCAGTAACCTGTCTGCTGCACTAACACTGCTTTGCATGACACTTCCTCTAAGGAGGGAGAGGAAAACAAAACTCCCGGCACTGCTTTATCGTGCTGATGTGTAAACAGCCCCGTGGGCTTTGAAGGACACACCTGGAGGAGCAGATGAGGTGAGGCCCATCTGGTCACAGCACTGAGGCACGGCAAACTAAAGGCTGGTGGAAACCTCAGTGTCTTATCCTGCTCTGCTCTTTGTGGCAGCTCAAGCAGCAGCAAGACTAAGCTGGTTGCCCCAAAGTATCTTTATCTCTTCTTAGGATGCTGCAGAGAAAGAAGCACAGAGTAGCCATGGTGATTTAGTAACCCATCCAGCTCTGGGAGGATGGGCAGACAGACCTCAACAGCCCTTCCCAGGGGGAGATGCTGAGCGAGGAGCAGCTTTGCTCTGCTGTAGGGAGATCTGAGGTGAGGAGAATGGGATTTCTGTGCACTCACGCGGGGTGGCACAGCAGGGCTCTTATCAGACTGCAGTCTGCCTATAGCCCCTATGCTGAGTGGGAGAGCAGCTGCCTTTGGGAGTCTGGGAATGGGTGAGGTCACGGAGACAGAGTGGAGAAGTCATTAGGGCAGGAAGGTAGCGGGAAGGACAGACTTAAAACATGTAATGCAAAACTGGGGAGAAGGATGGGGAAGAAATGCCCTTTATCTGCTTGCAAGTAAAATAGCCTTGCTCTTGCCAGAAGCAACATCCCAGCTTGCTCCTGGGCTGAAGTCTCCATTTTGAAGCCCAAACTGTGCAACCTCACACCTCCCGTGGTCCTTTAAGGACCCTGACGGCCCTGTAGTATATTCCAGGAGGTGTCTCCTTCAATAGCAGAGCCTCTTATCTTGGAGTTGCTCATTCCAGGCTTCCCCGATGAAGTTCACTGCTTGCCCACCATGCAGTGCATGAGGCTGTGTTGGGAATCGGGATTAAAAACAAAGAACTGGTTGCATTGGTACAACTGAGAGGGACGAGCTGCTGCACGGAGGCAGGAGGCAGGAGCTCCTCATTTGGTCACAACAAAGTGCACCCTCCAACTGCACTGCTGGGCTTTTAAGCCTCTGTTCAGTAAACACGAGCCCACTTCTAATTGTGTTCCAACATAGGAATCAAGAGGACTGAGCCTGCAGGGTAGGTGTGGCACAAAATCTGATTTCAGATTCACCCAATCTTCAATTAACATTCCTTAATCAAAACATATTCGTTATTCAAGTAAAACTCCCCCTAGCACTGGCAGGACCAGGGCTTGAGTCCTGCAGGCTGCTCCTGCAGCTGGGAACTGAGACAAAGCAGACGTGAACCTGTTTTCCCCACTGTGGGAAACCTGATGTTGGGAAGACTGAAAATGGAGAGCTGAGCATTCGGGGCACTGATTCAGTGCTCGGTGATGGATCATTCTGGAGCAAAACAAAACACTCCCCTGGCCAAGAGACACTCTGTGTGCAATCCAAGGGTATGGCATCACCTTGGGGGCTTGGGTGGCTTCCTGGGGAGAGCACAATAAAGTGCAGCCGCTTCCGGCGCTGCTGACAAGGGGGTGTCTCTCTAATTACCCAGGTGGATTTTATTGTAACGGAGCCAGCAATGCAGGATTTGACGCTAGGGGTCTGAATGTATCACCTGCCCAGGGCAATTTGGCGAGCTGTCTGTGCTTTATCTGCTGTTCTCCATGCCAGCAGTGCTCGCTCCCCTTGCTGCTCCCTGCACTCGTGACCCCCACACGGCCCATCCATCCCGTGGGCTTCTACGTGCAGCGTTCGTATGAACTGATTTGCCTCGTGTCTGCCTTCCTTTAGATCCCATATTCTGGTGTGAATAGGGTTCCATGAGTATGTGGGGTTGCAAACACGCTATTGAAGTCTCTTGACTTGGGGCAGATACCAAAATATTTCAGGACTCCCATCACCTCACAAAAAGCACTGTTTGGTCGCGTAGCAAGAAAATAAGAAACAAAGCATCACTGGTTGGTCAGTAAAGCCAAGGGGCTCTGGCCGACATCCAGGACACCGATCCCCGACCAGCATTCCCTGCTCGGCTGTTTGCAGCAGCACGGAGTCTCTGCCGGTCCCACCGACCCCACAGCTCGGGCTGCAAGGACTGCTGGCCGTTCGTTTTCTGCACCACCAGGTAAAATAAGGAGAAATTTTGCTTTCAGATTTTTTTTTCCTATGAGTTTCTAGGGAATGGAAATGCCAAAGGAAAACTCCTCCAGCATTCCGCAGATGAGCTGTAGGGCTCAGTGAGCACAGACTTGCCCCATAGTGATGGATGAGCCAGCGCCACCCCGCAACCTGGGGAGCAAAACACTGAAATCAGCTTTGGAGTAACTACAGCCCGTACGGCTCTGCCATTTACTTTGAGATTTGATGCACAGCAGGCTCTGTGCCTCAATTTACCCAACCACAAAGCAGAGACTGCTACATTTAATCTCCCTTGCTGCAAGGGCATTGAGCAAAGCACTTCATAAGTGTAAAATTTATCAACACAGTGAGAGCAAAGTCTGCTTTACCATAAGGTCTGCGTGGTGGGAAAAGTCCTCCAGCAAAACCACCACCCCAGCCCGTGGGTCTGAGCAGGCTGACAAATCCCCAGAGCAGGAAGGCTCATCCGTGCACAGCTCTCCATTTGCTGACAACTAGTGTAAGTGACAACATTACAAGTGACTTTTAAGATCCCTGCGGCTTTAATAGGAAAAGATATATTTTAACAGCCCAGGCAAATAACTGTGCGATGCTGCCAATTGCAATGAGTGCTTGCAGCCGCGCTTCACGCCCAGAGAAGCTGTTATTTTTCTGGCATTAGATAGGAGGATCATGTGTGAGCTGACATAACAGACATGCCAAAATTGTTCAGCTGTACAGGCTCTCCCAGACAAAATACCAAAAAAAACCCCAACCAACCAAAAAACCACCAATATGCCCCCGGGGACAGACAGACGCAAAGCCCCAAATGACATGCGTGCATCTAGAAAATGCACAGCAGATTTCCAAGTCATGTGCACAGGCTTTAATCAATGAACCTCGCTGATACATGGGAAACACTTCATTCCCAGTAATTGTCCTTTGACAGCTCTAACAAGTAGGATCTGCTCGGGATGGTAATGATTACAATGCTGACTCACAGAGGGTTTTGCCGTGCTGGCAGCAGCGCACCAGCGTGGTGCTCACTTGGAAGGCATTTTGCATTTTGAACCAATCTGCATTTTTAATCCTCTGACTGCCAGTGGTTGTTGGTGGCTTTGCGGTGCTGACTCCCGTTTCCCTCCAGCAGGGGCTGGATGGGGATGTTCCTCTCGCTCAGTGCCCAGGAAGGGGAGAGAGGTGGGGGTGTCCCTGGGCTCCCCATGACCGGCATCTCCACGTGGGCTCTCACCGTGCTCACACACACACCATAGGCAGACCAGTGGGCACATTTGAGGCACAGTCTACTCCTGCCCCTGGTACAGCCCAAACCTCCACTTTGCAGTCCCCCAGTGCATCACCTTGCAGCAGCAGTAGGAGCCCAAATGTCAGCACCTTGATGGGGAAATGAGAGCAGCGGGACAAGGACAGCCCTGCACAGGGTGAGCCAGCCTGGCTGGGGCTGCTTAGCCACAGGAAAACCACCCGAGAAGTTTCCATGAACAAAGTCGTGCTGCTGCTCCATTACAGCTCCCGCAGCCCTTAATGACCGTGACTATGAGGAGGCCTTTTGGTTTTCCTCTGATAAGGATTTTCCCTTCCAAGCACACGGGGATGAAGCGGAGGGGCCGAGGCAGCGCTCACGTGCACGGAGCAGCCAGAAGCCAGGGCAGACCTCGCTGCAGGGAAATCGCAACCCCCGGAAAACTGTTCCCCTAATTACAGCCTTGAAGCATGGAGCAAACCACATAAGTGATTCACACAGCGTTCCCAAGCTGCAGCCGCGTGAATTGGAGAGATTTCCAAACGCTGCCGCGACGTGCACACTATTATCAGGATGGAAATACGGAAATTTTCATCATAAAGAGGCGAGGAGGGGAAAAAAAACACCATTAAATGAATCTCTTCGAGTCAAGAAGACCCGGGAGGTGTGTCGCTGGTGGATCTGTATAGGATACAGAGCTCTCATGGCAGGGAGCAGGCTGGCAGGGCGCTGTAGAAATGCTTGGGTTTGTTATCGCAGAGCTCGGGGCCCGGCCTCTGCTAGTGAGCGGGGTGCGAAAGGGAGCAGGCAAGTGCACTTGGGGAGGGAGAAAGGGATGGAGCTGGTGTGGAGTGGAGTTAAAAGTGGCCCATTGTTAGGGAAGTTTGCTCTCCTCACATCATCACAGCTCCCAGTGACACCGCTCTGCCTTTTGAAGTGCAACATTAGGCGTTTCCTTGTCACCCATTGGCGCGGGAGCTTTTTTACCACATTAAGTCATTGGGTAGCAAATGAATGGGGGGTTTTGACTATTCAGAACTTCACCTTATAAATATCAGGGTTGCAGGTTCCTGCAGCTTTCCTGGACCCGAATATCTGGAGATACGGCGCGGCGCGGCAGCCCTGCCAGGGACCTGAGGGATCAGCGGAGGGAGCCGGGTCCCACGCTCTGACAGCCATGAGAGGCAGCACCTTCCTCCTCCTCTCCATCGTGGGCATCTACGGTGCTGTTCTCAATGCAGCAGCATGGTAGGATTCAGGGTGTGTGGGGGGATGCTCTTGAGCCCGTGTTAAATGGCGCGGCTCATTTTCCTCTCTTTGTTTCAGGTCGGTGAATAACTTTCTGATGACAGGACCTAAGGTAATTAACACAGGCGCTGTCAATAATTTAAGCAGAGCGATTTTGTTTTGCAAATGGGAAATACTGCTTTTCTAAGGAGCCAGATTTCCCGGAGCATACCAGCTCCAAGTCCTGTTGAGGCAAAGGACCCACAGCCCGTGTATGTCTGTTGTCACGGATAAATGCAAAGAGACGAGGCCCTGACGCTGCTCTCCATGCAGGCATACCTGACGTACTCCAGCAGCGTGGCGGCGGGCGCACAGAGTGGGATGGAGGAGTGCAAGTTCCAGTTCGGATGGGAGCGCTGGAACTGCCCCGAGAGCGCCCTGCAGCTCTCCACCCACAACCGCCTGCGCAGTGGTGAGTGCCTTGAAACGAGCAACCTGGTGATGAAGAGGGTTTTCTGACCTCTAAAACTTACGCTTGCTTTTCTCTGCCTGCATTAATTTTCCTAAGAAACAATGCTAACGTTTCTTCTGTGATCCCAGGTTCTTTCTGGGTCTGTATCCTCGCTAAGCCAGAGCTCAGCCCTGCCTGCAGCCCTGGTCTGTGCAGCATAACTGCAAGGGCTGCTATGGGCACCTGAGCTGGTAATGGGGAAGAAAGGGGGAGGGAGAAACCAAGGACGTGCTCTAGGAAACTGCCTTCAAGAGAAAGTTGTGGGTATATTTGACTGCTATCTACTTCAGCCAGCCATTGTTTCACTGGAGTGGAATTCTATTTAATAGAATCATGGAATGGCTGAGGTTGGAAGGGACCTTAAAGATCATGGAGCTCCAACCCCCTAACCACAAAGCAGGCCTGTCAACCACCCTATCAGGCTGCCCAGGACACCCTGACTCTGTTAGGAAAGCCTAAAAAGAAACTAAAACAGAAGCATGGATCCAGACTGCTGTTAGTACAGATCTGACTGCTGACTGTACCATCCCACTGTTGCTAAGAACCTCTGTCCCATGCAGGGACGCTTGCAGGACATTGTGCCAAGCTGCTGAGGCTCTTGATGCTGAAGCCTGAAGTGACTCCAGGCAGGAGCATTTAATTTCTGTAGCGCCTTACCTTTTGCACAGACTTTGTTATCCCCTTCTTGCGCCTTCAGAATGGTGATGACTTCACAAGAGAGCTTCCTTCCCAATAAGCAAGGACTGGTGTGTATGTTTGTGTGTGACAGCTTTTCTCCCTTCTTCTCCAGCTACCAGAGAGACATCCTTTGTGCACGCCATCAGCTCTGCTGGTGTCATGTACACCCTGACCAGGAACTGCAGCATGGGAGATTTTGAGAGCTGCGGCTGTGACGACTCCAGGAACGGGCGTGTAGGTAAGAGGCTGACATGCATCCTGCTGCAGCTGACCAGCAGTGAGATGGGCTGCCATCACCCCAGCCCCACTGTGGCAGAACTCAGCCCAGTGGTGCTGTTCTATTCTTACCGTCCGTGTCTGCCTTGCAGGTGGCCGAGGCTGGGTCTGGGGAGGCTGCAGCGACAACGTGGAGTTTGGGGAGAGGATTTCCAAGCTCTTTGTGGATGCTTTGGAAACAGGACATGATACCCGTGCCCTGATCAACCTGCACAACAATGAAGCTGGGAGACTCGTAAGTCAAATATTTAAAAACATGATAGTAATTGTAGTAATACAAGTAGTAATAATAATAATAATGTACATGATGAAAACAACATCAGACAGCCTAGTAAACTGTTCTGGTCCCCTTCTCTGACTGTCTGTGGCAATCTAGGCCACAGTAATATTTGCATGGGGAAAAAAAAACATAGCCAGAATCTGACCCTAAGCCTGAACAGGAGCTGCAGTAAGATCCATTTCCACCTCCAGCAGCTGTCTGCAGCGCAGTTAACTACTAATGCCATTTATTCAGAAATGCACCAGTTTCACACTCACATCCATAACACAACACAAGTACCAGCCCACATTCCTGCAGTGGGTTTTTCCAAGCTGCTCAGCAGGGAAGCTGGCTGTGAGGATGAGCTCGGTACCCGATGGAGGCAGAGTGGCTCGGGCCAGACGTTGTCTGTAAAAACAAGGACAGCAGCACTTAGCATACCTATCTCATAGGGTGTGTCGAGGCGTAATCTCACGTAGATACCAGTGATTGGGACCTTATAAATACCTGAAGGAGATGAGTAGATAATAGCTGTGAAGTGCTCGGCCTGGAGGAGATGCACAGAGGCTCTCTGTTGTTACTCCAGTGCGTTTCACACATTCTGAAGGAGGTCTGTGCGAGGTGATGCGCTGATGTGCCAATGAGTGAGATGAGTCGCAGACTGGGATGTGCCAGGAGGGTACGACCCTGCCTCTACCCTGGCCAGAGAAGGGCTGGGGGCAACTGTTTGTGCCTGCTCGTTATCTCCGTCTTTTAATTAGTGATGAGGACAGACGTTTGCCTAGAGCTGAAATAAAGCATCAGTTTGTATCTTGGAAGGACCTCAAATCCTGTGGCACAAGTCACATTTGACCCATTCCTTGCCATATATATATAGAAGTGCCATATATTGAGATTTGAATGGCAATGATCTGCTGCTTCAAACTTCTGCTCCTTTTCCTCCTAGGCCGTGAAAGCCACAATGAAGCGAGCCTGCAAGTGCCATGGGGTGTCGGGCAGTTGCAGCATCCAGACATGCTGGCTCCAGCTCGCCGACTTTCGGGAGATTGGCAACTACCTGAAGATGAAGTACGACCAAGCCCATAAGCTGGAGATGGACAAGAGGCGGATGAGAGCCGGCAACAGCGCCGACAGCCGCGGGGCCACTGCCGAGACCTTCCACCACGTCCACTCCACGGAGCTCGTCTTCCTGGAGGACTCCCCCGACTACTGCACGAGGAACGCCAGCCTGGGCCACCACGGCACCGAGGGCCGCGAGTGCCTACAGACTGGCAAGAACCTCTCGCAGTGGGAGCGGAGGAGCTGCCGGCGGCTCTGCACAGAGTGTGGCCTCAAAGTGGAGGAGAGGAGGACAGAGGTGGTCAGCAGCTGCAACTGCAAGTTCCACTGGTGCTGCACGGTGCGGTGCGAGCAGTGCCGGCAGCTGGTGGCCAAGCACTTCTGCGCCCGCCGCGACGCCACTGTTGCCAACCACACCAAGCGGCGGAACAAAGGCCACAGGAGATAGGGGGAGGCCGGCAACCATGCCTGCCAGGCGGACCTGTGGGTTTCTCCACCTGTGGCAGCCCTCACCATAGCCGAGGTTGGGAAGGAGCCTTGCCCGGGGTAGTCACTTTATATCAGACAGAGGGAACAGTGCCACTTTTTTGGTGGGTTCCATGCATTGCACCACCGCCAGCCAAGGCCAAGCAGTGTTAGCGTGAGTGGGACGGGCACCATGGCCAGGGCTGGTCCTGTTGGGCTGCTCCATTTCTGCACAGGCACCACAACCCCAGCACCCCTATTCCTGCACGGGCGTTGCTTGGAAGCACTCCTGATGGGGAAACTTGTGCACTTTCTGATGTGAGAGGGCGTTCTGAGTGCTGCTGTTTGTATTAGCGCAGCTGCAGCATTCTGAGGGCATCAATAGGCTTAAGGACTGTGTTTACAGGGTTGCTTTTTAATTTTATAATGTTGTGGTTTGGTACCAGGCCCTCTACCCGAATGGATGACAGCTTCATGTGTTTGTACCAGGTGAAATTAATTTGTTTACAATTCCTTTACTTTTTAAAAAAACAATGTAGCAAATATGAATTCAGAACCCTTTATGCCTAATGCTGCTTATTAAGAAGCTGAATTGTTGCTTAGCACAATCTGTTTTCTCCATATATTTTGAAGGCGTCCCTGAAGAGTTACATGTCAGCCTGTATTTTGCAATAAACACCATAATGAAAACAAGTGGCTTTCTCCTTTCCGACTTCCCAGCAGCACTTCAGGTGTAAAACTGCCCGTTTCCAAAGCACAGCACCTCCCAGATTCCCCATCACTAATCCAAAAAATCTTTAAGAGGCCTTTTCTTTCCCAGACCTCAATGAAACTTGGCCACAGCCATAACTCCCTACAGGTTTGCAGTAACACCCATTCTGCAGTACTCCCAACCTTCCTCAGGTGCCGACTGCTCAGGGTTGCCCTGGCCAGAGCCCATTTTGAAGCTCTGATGCCTCTTTAATTTGTCTGTAGCCTCACGTCCCCAGACAGCGAGAGGCAGCCCTGCTTTGATGTGGAAAGTGTCGGCACTGCTGCACAATTCTCCCAGGCACGAGAGGAGCACTTTGAACTCAGGGTAGGGGGGGGAGAAAACCTGGGGCCAGCTGTGAATGCGCCTGCGGCTCCCCTGCTGCTGCCCTGCTGCTCAGTGGGAGACCTGGTGGGATCCTCCCATTGGGCAGCCCCGGGGGTCTCAGCGCTGGGGGGAGCAGCAGTGCACACCTTGCACTCACGCTTTGATGCTTTGTGTGCCATGATGCTCCTGGAGCAAATACAGCCGCTGCTCAAGGTGCAAAACACACATGTTGGGAGCGGGGCTGACATGAGTTTATGTTTGCAACAGAGAGTTTCCTGAAAGGGGAAGGGCTACAGCAACCAACCATCAATTCTGGGGGTTTCTTTGTTGTTTCCAAAGCTCCCACAGCTAGCAAACATGCCACACCACCAAAGCTAAAAAAACCACCAGCACTTTTTCAAGTGTTGCCACAACAGCATCTGTTTGCAAGCCATCAGAATTTAGGCTGAACTGGGAACAATAGAAACAAGCAAACGAGCAGGAAGATGTTACTCCATCAGCACAACTGCAAAGCAGATGCAGAGATGGTCTTACTGCACAGGAGGATCACAGTTAACATCTCACCCAGGTCAGGTCCCCACAAACCACCCCCTGCCCCCCCAGCCTGCAGTTTGCTGAGCTGGCACCTGGACCTGCTGCACTGCATTTGAATGCTGGAGACTGTTTTTTCTCCCTCAAATCTATTTGCTTTTTTTATCCCATTTACATTTTTGAAATTCAGACTATCTGAGGCAGCGTGATCAGATCTTATGCAAAAGCCAAAGACCCCATGCAAAGTGAGGAGAGCTTGGGAGAAGTATCAGCCCATGAGATCAATTTCTACTTCTTCACACCTTGCAGAGTGAACACTGAGTCTCACCAAGGACAGAAGACAAGAGTGGGCCCTAGGGCCACACCTTGACATACATACTGCAGTCCAGGGGGAGCAGAGCCCTCTTCCCCCTCCACCCCCCCACTGCCTGGATACAACAGCCATCACTTCTCACTACGTTCCCTATAAAACAATAGAGATTCCAGGTCCTGATCCATCACGTGCTGTCAGGGAGCACCCCAAGCACTTGTTTTCTGTAACCACACACTGACTGTGAGCACGAGGACTAAGAAGCTGCAGGCTGCCCTCACTGTTTCAGACATGATCCTATCAAAATAGCAAAATCTCACGTACCAGTTTTCAAAATAACTGATGACACACAGTAAAGTGAAGTCTTGTCAGCTGCAGGTTGCAAAGGCTCAGTCTCTAACCATTACACTGCAAAGGGACGGGTGGTATCTTTAAACCTGAACAGATTTACTCCTGATTACCTGAAATCAACTCAAATTTAGGACACTGATCCCAACCACCCGTAAATGTTTGTGAAGAAGGGGGACCTGGCCTTAGAAATGCTTGAGGTGGAGCCTGATTGCTTTACCATGAGATAAGTAAAAATCCCAATTTCAATGAAAAAATAAAACAATCCACTGTGGGTGCAGCAGATGCTGTATGAACCCAAACCAAAGTCCCAGTGCCTGCAGAGGGCTGCTGCTCAGAGCCCTGCCTGCCCACATCGCCAACAAGGTGACCGCCAGCAAGACGAGCATCAAGCCTATTTAATTCACAACTTGATAGTAATGACAAGAAAGGGAAATGGAGCCAGGAAGGCTGCGTGCCGACAGACTGCTCATATGGCTCTCTGGGAAGCATCTCCAGGGTGGCTGCATTTTGACCGAGTGCTCGCTCCCCACTGCGGGATGCTCAGAAGCCTCATTGCCCCACTACAGCCCTCCTCTATTCAAACCCACTTCACTTCAGCTGTTAAACTCTTTGCTGGGTGGATTAGCTTTAAATTATGCTGCCAGTGCCCCTTCATGGATTATAATTCTGTACGAGATGTTTGCGCTGTATCCTCCCCCCGTATTAAAGTGTCAGGAGTGCATCCCCAGGCCATCCATCTTGAACGCTTCCGCATGGGCTTGGCAATTCTCTGACATGAATATTATGGCTCTCAATGCCAGTCTCCATCACTCAAGCTGACAAGTGTTAGATTCTCCTCTCTTCAGCCGGGTAAGGGACCTTTTCATATGCAGCGTAGATTCCCCGTCATGCTGCATCTGGTGCAACGAAACCAGGGAGCGCCAGCAATTCCCCACAGCCTTAGAAAACAACTCACAGGTCCTTTTCAACTTGCAAAACCAACCCTTAGCATGACAAAGTTAAAGGCCCTTAATCAACCCCTGGTTAGCCTCCACTAATGCCACTCTGTATAGGAGGATGTAAAAGCATCCATGAGATGCCTTCGGTGAGATTTACTAGCAAACGGGCTTTCAGGGAAGAATGGGGAATTTGGTTGTCGGCTTCCTGGAGCATACAGAGATTTCTGTGAACAGTTAGTGACTTTAAACCAATTCTAACCCTAAGCAACACTTTTGTAGATGAGGTGCTTAAAGTTAGACCCCCAGAACTCCCCCTTGGTTTTCTGAGCTGCTCTGCACGCAGACTCCTACCTGGAACACAGGAGCTTCACTCCACCAGTGCAGGGAACAGGAGGAGGAAATGGCCCTCCAGCCCTGCTCCAGACACTCCGTATCACCAGAACAAAACTGAATGGGCCGGAGAAGAACTGCCTACTAATTCAGTTCAAAACCTTCCTACCGAATTCTTGTTACTCCAGGTCTTTGGCTAAACCGGTGCCTAATAATTTTTTCTCTCTATTGAGCAGAAGTACTTTCTTAGTAACTTCACCCACCTTCTCATTGCACAGCCCTGTGCAGTGGCTTACAGCCAGCACAACCCAACAGAAACTTGTTAACACCTTTTCAGCTCGGTCTTATTAAAGTCAAGGTAATTAACAGCTTTGCTATTTACAAAACAAATCCTCTCTGCAACACCTGAGAAAAAGCATTACAAGTGTTTCCCAAAACTACTCAGCTGGGGAGAACACCTACAGTACCCATCTGCAGGGTGGTGCTGCAGCTGCCCTCCCTGTTGGAAGGGATGATCCTGGGTTTGGGGAGCATTTGTGCCACACTCCTGTGGCACAAACCCTCCTGAGGGTTACAACTCAAAGAGAGAAGACTCCTACAGTAAGGCAGGGTGGGAATTTGCTGCCCACCTGCTGGTCCTTCCTCACTTCTGCTGCAGGCACGTGGTGGTGCATGAGAGCCTCTTGTGCGTGAGGCAGGTTGGTCCCTCCAGATGTCCCCACGGGTGGCTGGAAGCAGCAGGTGACCTACCCCAAGCATGCACCTCTGCAGTGAGCCACAAGCTCGCTTCCACCCCACCCTCCCCCTTTTCTAGCTCCCTGCTTTCTCCCAGGATACATCCCACATCCCCCACTTTGGCAAAAAGTGAAGTAAATCCCCCCTCTTCAAACAAGCCAGGAGCAGATGAGCCCTGTAATGGCAGATTATGGAAGAGAGACCATCAAGTGAATGCAACTTGCTATGTAGTCTCAGAATTAATTCCTTCTTCCTCCTTTCCCTGAAACACACAGTGCTTTCCTGGTGGTCCCTAGCTTATGAACAAGAAAGAGGATGGAGCCAAAAATGTTATTTGGGTGCAGTGTTTCTGCTGGGACAACTTCACATGAGAGCACTCCTGGCCCAAGAAGACATCAATGAAAGACTTCTTATGGTTTAGAAAAGGTCCAGTCTGAAGTCTGTATCATGTCCAGGCCCCAGTTCAGCTCTTCCAGAGGCTCTGAAATACAGAGTGAAGTGGAGGGCGTTGGTGGGAACCCCAAGCACAGCGGGGAGCAGTGGTGGCTGCAGCTGGGAGCGCTCACCAGATGCAGGCGAGAGGACAGAAGAGCAGCAGCTGTGTGGGGCAGAGTGGGACAGAAAATGAAAGACAAGGAATCCAAGCCTATTGTGGAAGAGGAATGTAGGGGTTTACAGGGAGAAAGAAATAAGGGGAAAGAGAGGGAAATATTACATAGTATTTTAGCTTTTCTTTTTTTCTCTCATCTTTTTTCACTATCCTATGCAACGTGAATTGAAGCCACTTGTGGGCATGTACAGGAGAGAATAGCTCATCAGGGGACATACAACTGCAGAGCCCGGACAGTATACAGCCCTTAATTTCCTCCTCTAATGCTTTCAATAGCTCATGGAATGCCATAAAAGATGATAATGATGAGGTCAGAGGAAAGACTGTAAAACAATGGAGCACAAACCATTACCCCCTCTCGGGCTCAGACTCATGGGCTGGGTGCTTCAGCCAGCTGTGCGCTTGGGGCAGCGGCTGTGCTCCGTGGCCATTGTGCCCAGCACTCAAACCCATGCTGTGATGGGTGCCCTGGTCTGACACATCAGGCTGTGAAAGCAATGGGGCTGCTGTGAGATTTTGATCTCATCCCACAGCTCAGCCTGGCACAAATGAGGGTGAGGAGAGCAGTTGTCCTGCCTCTTCCCAGTTCCACAGACTTTCCTAACTCACAACACTCCTGGCCCAACCTTTCCAGTTGCTTGTCCATCAAGGACAGATGACAACTTCAGAGACAGCAATACATATTTCTCTCCCTTTTGCCCAGTGCCTTGAAGTTAGATCTCCTGAGCCAGCCCTGCATCTCCACTCCTGCCAGGCAGAAGTTCTGCTGGCCAGTTGCCACCACCCATTACAGGGACAAGGCACCTCCTCCCTATCACTAAGTGGATTTTGAAGGCAATAAGAAAGGGAGTAATTAAATTAACACAGCTCCAAGTACCTCCCGAGGTGCTGAGCATTCCCAGCATTGCAGCCACTCTCCATGAAGCAGGTAATACTGGTGAGTGGTAGGTTGCAAACATGGTTCTGGGGAACACCCGTGCTGCACCAGCAGCAGCTAATACTGGGCAGGAGTGCTGGGAGCACAGCTCTGGGACTTGGGATGATTTTGCTTGAGCTAGCTCAAGTCCAAAAGCAAAGCAGCTATGTTTATACTTTGATGTGCATAAGTTAATAAGCCCTATCCCAGGGCAGATTTGTTCTTCCCAGATTTCAGCTATCCTCATGGTTGTTTCTTGTCCCATAGCTTCCCCCCAGGGGTGCCAGGAATATCATCCCATGGATCAGCAGTCTGAGCCTGTTTTATCCAGCAGCCTACTATTTACATTCCCTGTGAAACATCTTTTGACGGCAGCACATTCATTTATTCCTCCATCTATTACAGACAGACTCAGGGTGCGGGACTTGAATCTGGATTTGAGACAGTCCCCGTTGGGAGTGCTCTGTCCCCATCTCTGAGGTGTGCCCAGGAGCCCAACCTGGCCAGCCTCAGTGGCAGGACAGGGGATGTGCCCACCACGGGGCTTTATCTCTCTGATCTCCAGAGTCACAGACCACCACCCGGTCCCTTTCAAGCAGCCCGGGCTCTAAATTGTACTTCTTGTATCCAAACACCATCCAATCTCTTGGAGCCAGGCCAGGTACGCTGATAAGGAGACACTGTAAATGGTCACGCAAGATAGAGGCCAACAGTCAGTTTCCTGTGGTTTAACCCAGCAAGTGCTTATTTAGGGTCTTATTTAGAACATTTTTGGTTATCTCCTCTTCTGAAGGCACCGTTCTGACTGAGCATTCACCACAGTTCTGCTTCAGTGTAAAAGGCTTCAGATTTTGTGTGAAATGAAGTACATCGTGCTCTGTACAAAGTCAGCACTGATTTAATAAGAACTGTAGTAAAAGAAGTATTGCAGAAGACCATGAGGAGTACTGTGATAAAGGCCATCAGTTCCCTCTGACAGGAAGCTGAGCTGTTTTAAATCCATGGTGGTCTTTGGGACACTTGTACTTTCTCTGTCCCATGAAGATGTAATTAATTTCCACATCACCTCAGTCTTGCATTAAGCACTCTGTCTCGTAACCAAGCTAACCACTGACAGCAACTCTTCCATTCATCCTTCTGAAACTAACCACAGGAGGACCCTGACCACAACCCAGGGAACAGTTTTCCCACAGACAAGACTTTCTAGCACTGAAAATACAGTGGCTCACAGGTAGAGGGAATGCTTCACTTCACCAAGGCAGTGAAGTGCTCTGCTCCTCTGCTCTACCAGCAATATGGCAAGAGTTACACCATGGGAACATGATGGCTCCATTTATTTCATAAACCAAGTCTAACTAATTTAGCAAAATGAAGACAACAACAAAAAAAGCCAGGCATGGAATCAGTTTTCCAGGTATGTCAGCCAAGGAAGATTGCCCGAGCCGTGTTAGTAAGCTAACAGCATGGCTCCAGGTTACATAGCAGGCACATTGCGTCAGCAAGAGTCAAGCCTAAGATAAACTATCCCATGAGCTTTCACTATTATTCATATGGGCACATCTGTTTTCACATGTACCACCACAGTTTCCTCCATAGTAAGGCTCCAGATACCTTCTCAGTATGTTATCAGTATTTATAGTTATTCAAGAAAGTGTTAGCTCTGTGAAACCCAAGGCTGATGACAAAAGATTTCCACAAGGAAAAGTCTGGTACAGCAGCACTGACAGCTAGAGCTGGACTGTCCCACTGCACACAGACTTTGGAATACTCTGAAGAAACAGCTCTGCCTCTCTCTACTGCAACCCCACTTGCAAGACTTCAGCCTTCTCTCATCTCCAAGAGCCTTACTAATTTAGCAGAATGGGTTAATTGTGACTCATCTTATTATTTCTTCCAAAGAAAAGATCCAGAAAGCGACTGCATCCCCATTAGGTGTCTGCACCTCCTGCTGTGGCTTGAACTTAAGGCACCAGAGAAGCTGCAGTATTAGCTGCACTGGAATGTTTTGGTTTTCCCTTGCTAAACAGGCCCATCTCTCCAAGTGTGAAAGTGCTTCAGTTACCAAAACACTCTTGTCAGGGGAAAAAGGAAATGTCCTTATTCTGTATTTAACCAAAGGATTCTCACTTTTGATTAAAGCAAAGAGAATAAGACATGCCTCAACATGTTCCCCTTACACTCTCTACCAAGACAAGAAGAAACCTTCAGAAGTCCACTTTTTCTTCCATAGATTAAACAAAAAATCTCATCAGCAAATTACTATCTCTGAACCACTGAGCAAAACCCACCACCTCTGTGAGCACAGCCAAGCTAATGTTCCATGTGTGCACATAAGAGACACACCTTAATTGTGGAATATCCTCTTGGAACCAGGTACTGCTCTTTCGTATGCAGGCAGGGTTGAAGATATTAATGGTCATTTCTTCTTCTTTTTTTAAATGTTTTAACTTTCTCAACCATAATGAAGAAAACCTGTAGCAGAACAGCAAATTAACGCTGTGTGACGATGAGACAGTGACAGTGAGATAGTTGCTTTTCAGTCCAGCTGGATATGTACGTTAAGATCCAATTTCTTATCACAACAAGGGAGTGAAAACCCAAACCTGTCAGTTTGTCCCGTCAGAACTTAACATTCTCAGGTCATATCCAAACTGATATGATATCACCCTTGGTAGAATCACGCTAAATTGTAATACTTAAGGATGTAGCCCAAAGTCATCTGCTGCAGTAAACCTATGAGAGAATACACAATGCTCCCTGTGGCAGACTCACACACCTTGATGGAGGTGAAACAGCAGTGTAGGAGTTGCACTCCAGATCTGCCAGTACAACAGAGACACTAACTCAGAACTCTGCTGCCTCTGCTCGTTTTCACTTCCTTAGCTGAAATACGACTTCCCTGCCTCCATTAGATACCAAACCTCCTTCTCCCACAGCTCTCTTACGTGAAAGTTTGTTTAATGACTTTGCAGTTGAAGTGCTGTTTTGGTTTCAGATTATTCCCACTAGACTGAATTTACATGCATCTGTTACTGCACTGCCTTACAAGACGCCATGCTAAAATACCACCTTTTTCTTCAGCACCAGATATGAGACATTAGATGAATTCATTCTTTAAGGTTACTCTGTAATACATGTTATTTTTAAAACTAACCTTTGGCTGGCCTGAACCAGCCACTAGTGTCTGATAGCTAACTTAGGAAGATCGGACTTCATTAACAGATTTATCTTCAGACATTACCACAGCAATAGCCTCTGTCTTCATTAAAACACCCGACCACACGCACAGATTCTCTACACATATGCAGGTAATAGTCACTGCCTGTGAGAAAACACTTCAAAACATCATATGCCAAATGATTCCAGCCCAGACAATGGGCAAACTTTGAGAACCCAGGTGTTAAACTCCCTACTTCCATAGCAGCAAATACTTAAACGTGCACATCACAGCAGTGCATGCAGTAACCAGCTGCTTGTGCAGCCTACTCATATGTCTGCTCTGAAAAGTAGTGCAAGCAATAGGTGCACAAGCAGTCATGCTCTAAGAGACAGACTGCTCAACCCCTCAAACCATCAGGCATATTGGATGACCACGTGAATATTTGCCTACAGTCAGATGGAAAAACTGAGCCACTAGGCAGACAGAAGTCTGATGGACAAGCCCGGATTACAAGTCCAGCAGCTTTGACTTGTATTCTTTTCCAAAAAAGACAATGAAGAATCTTTTTCCTCGTGAACTCAGAGGACGTTAGAATGGGCTACAGATCAAGGACGTGGTGCTGGATCTCCTTAGCTACAATGTACATTTCTCACTGAAGAGATATACAGCTTCATTTGTAAGACACAAAAGCGGGACAAAAGAGAGCAATGGATTTTAGTGATTCTGCTGCTGCTTCAAAGGATGAGCTGAGGGGGCCCATTTGAATTCTCTGTACATGACCTTCACACTTGTACCATTTGTGCCCCACTAGATCCTTTGTACAGCACTCTGTCATCTGGTGAGAAGAACTGTTATCAAGAAATTAAGTATCATCATCAAAAATACGTTTATAAATTACTCAGACAGTTTCTTCCCAGGAATGCCATGTAGTCTAAAGGAAGAACGTTGTGAGTAACTAGTAAAGCTGCACCACAGCTGCACATTGTGATAGGAGACATTCTTCTCTGTATGTAATGATGAGTTAATAGCCAATGAGTTTGGAGGGTGCCTCGATACCAGGTCAGTGTTCAGGTGAGGCAATGTTGTATTGCAGTTCATTAAAAAGGCAATAAAAGGCTTAAGAGTTATCACGGATCCTAACCACATGAACCTAGTGATCAGTATGATAAACTATCATTTACATGAATAGGAAATTGAATGGACATTTCATTTCCTATGCCTTTGTTGCTCCCTTTCAATTGCACTGACTGTGCTATTCAGGGAAGCCCAGCGTGGTGCCTGTTTACAAGAGAACTTTGCAAAACAAAGACAGTCATGGTCAAAACTTTGTTGGTCAATTCAGTTTATTTACATGGAAGACCTCAGAAGAAAAAATACAATAAAGTATTCCGAAATATCCTCGTGGCATAGTTTTGATGGAAGTGGTGAGTTAGCAGAGGATGATCTCACAGCTATCTACATTTGTGGTGGCCACATTAAAAGCATCTGGTTTTCAGAGAGGCCTGATCAAATTTCCCTCATCCAGGCAAAAAACACCATTGCAAATTTCCCTTTGTAAAAGGCCTACGATGAAGTGTTCTGCACACAGGGAACACAGTGAGGCCCATGTCTCACTGCAGAGAGATCAGGCTCAAGCACTTTGCTTTCAGCTGGGGTGCAGGATGCGCCATGCCAGCATCTGACTGCATTTCAGACGTGTATCACATAACAGCTGAGCACTTCTCTGATTTTCTTCTGTTTTTTTCAAGCTAAAAGAATGGAATTGTTCTGAATACACCATGAAGGAACCAAAAGAATAATTGGGACCGATGTTTTTAAGGAGTCCTTGCTATGCCATAACTTCTCATGGTTCAGTTGCTAAATTACACTATAAAAATAAGTGAGTGCAATTGAGAGGCTGTGTTAATCTCAGAAGTTTAAACATCACCCCGTAATGACTGCTTTATAGTGGCCCACAGTAAACTGCTTTATGGGGCATGCAGGAGGTTTATCCACACGCGTACGCTAAATACTCCTGGGAATTTTCTCACGTAGAGAAATGAGGATGACACAAAACCAAATGCATACAAAACATTGCAGTCATTCACACTGCAGCAGGAATACCACCCAGTAGGAAAGAACATTTACGACACCGAAAAGAGATAAGACCTGATAGCCAGCACAGCAGTAAGATGTTGCTTTTGGAAGTGCAGAATTTCCTATCCTGATAATCAGTGCAGATTCTAGAAACATAACAAATAACCACCGCCTCTTTGCAAGGAAATGAGAGCTTAGGCACTGACTATAAATAAGTTATAAAGAAGGAAGGGGTAATTTGTAGAGTTGCTTATCAAAATCAAGTGACATTAGAGCCAAATTAGGATCTTGTGCATAGAAGTTCCCTGGAATTAAGGGTGAGTATATACGTGATTTCTTGCCCAGGCATTTGGGGCTAACAGACCACACTCAATTGCCTTTAACAATTTCTCTCTCTAGTAATACAGCAGATCCATCCTGTCTGACTCAGAGATCCCAGATGAAAAGTCTTATAACAAAAGAAGTTGGTAGCATAGTCTTTTTTAATGTTAATGTTTTAAGTAAGCTGTTTTCAGAACAGTGCTGCAGCTACGCAAGAGTGAGTTAGCCTAAAATCCATCACTACCTGAAGAGTCAGCCTCATTTTCTCAGGGGAGAAAATTTAATGCCATACAAGACAAGTGTAAGTATACAGGGCACTACATGAAGTCCTTCATATGAGTGCATCACCTCCCTCAGCCATAAAGCACTCACAAGCAGTAAAGCAAAGATCATTCTTAATCTCTCTGTGTTATCATTAATGAAGTATCATTCACCCACTTGTCTGCAAGCTGCTGTCCTCTCCCGCAGGCTGCTTCATCTTACAACAAAGCCTCCTTTCTGGTCGGATGACCAACAACCGGCTCTCCCCTGAGCTTCTGGCAGATCTCTGTGGTCACCTGGCAGGAGGCAGCATAACAAGAATTCATTTGACAGGCATCATCCCAAGGAGGCTCAGCATATCAGTCATGCTGCTGACACCCTCGCCACCCAGAGGAGTTTGTCTGGGTGACAGAAGCTTTCTAGCTATGGGTAGCTGCTCTACCAATGGGCCATCCAAAGGATACCAGGATTTTCCATTTCACAGAAAGGGCATTTTCTCCACATTATTTGCAGAGGGTGCACAGTTGCTGGTTAAGGACAGAAACATTTACTGCCCACGATTGCACAAACTATCTTGACCTGAGTGCTCTGGTTTAACAAATTAATACTAACTATGGCCTTAAGTAGAATCTGCTATTCTAATATGGCACTGAAAAGAACTGCAAGTTTGAGTCATTCCTTCCCTTCATACAGTGCCATGGGAGAAACACCTGTCAATTTATCACCAATCTGTGAATTTTGCTTAGAGCACTGTTGTTTGAAGAATAGTCAACATCAAAAACTTCAATGCAAGGAAAGAGAATTTGTTCATAAGTAAGAAAGATGAGGATCTGCAAGTCTCCTTGTAACACTTTTTGCCTCAAACTGCTGAATGAAAGTCCTAAGTGCCAAGCAGCAACTCATTTCTGAAGCTTGGCATGCTGGAATGCTCGCACTTAAGTAGGTAAAGTAGAACTGGCTTTGATTGAGGCTTGTGCCATATTTAAAGTACATTCAGGTTCCCTGGCAGTATAACTGGTCTATTCTTGAAGTTAAAACACCCCTTTTGAGACAAGAAGTCTGAACAATCGTACACTTCACAGTAGCTCAGCCTGTATAGCTTCACGAATAACTCCCAAGGCAGGTGATAATGAGCATATGATAAGCAAAGTTCCAAGAGGAAGTCTGTCAAAAACAAACAAACAAAAACAGAATTATGAGAAAGAGATTGAGCTGCTGGTGTTATGGACATAGCTCTGTGCCAGCACTCCAGCAGTACAACTAAAAAGAACTGCCTCAAAGTTAAAATGCCCAGTAAAACTCCATAGGTAAGGTAACTGCTTCGACTCAACGGAGAGAGAAGAGACGTCACCAGTTATCAAAGGGCAGCTCGCCTTGCGGACACCAGGTGATCAGACATTTTTCATTTCATGGCTTTTTTCCCCCCAAACTACGCTTTCTCCGATGTGGAATTACAATGCTGGCCAAGCCTGTAACACTGTGCCAACCAGAAACCTAAAGCTCAATTGAGACGTGAGCAGCACTTCCTCAAACAGCCTCTCTTACGGTGTCACAGCTCCCCCAGGGGACCAGGCCATTACGCTGCCTGTCCTCTGGGTAGGGCTGTCCTGCCCACATCCCACTCACTGATGCAACTTCCTCGACATCTCAGCTGTGAGGTCTACCAGGTCAAAGTTTGTCCCGGGTGTGCAGAGACAGCGAACGGAACACCAGAGAACGAAACCTGTAACAGATACATTATACTGCGTGGTTACAGAAGTAACACTTGCAACTTCAGCTAGTTTTGCCTTTCCTCCTGCACATCTGGTATACCACAGGACCCACACACACTGCAGTAGCTGCATATCTTCTATAGGTATAACATAACAGAGGCCTGTTGCAAAAGACAAACTGAGAGCTCCAACAGTAACATAAAGGAGATATTTATTGTCACACTATAACACATCTAAGTAAGCAGGCAAACAGCACAGTAACTAACAAAAATAAAGGAGAACACATTGTGAACACGTTGGTTTTTAGCTTCTGGCATGTTCAAAATAGACATGCTTTGGTTTGGCTAACAGGAAACCACAAAGCACAACTGTCCTATAATTGCAGCAATCAGACACGTGTAGGGAACAATAATTACAGGCAAAAGAAATTAGTTATAAAGAGATCTGTTTGCTGTATTTCTAATGACCTTGTTATTTTTTCCTTGTATCTGAGCGTTAGGCTGTTGTGGGTTTTGTTTTGTTTTTGTAGAGATTGGTGATCAGAAGTGGCAAGTATGGATTAATTCTCTTAGGAGATACACGATCAGCTTAGAAGAATTTTAATGTTACAGACAAATGGCTTAAGTTGCTGCTGATTGCTCAAGTTTGAGAAGCAAGGTTTGTCATAAAATAAACTACGACTTTGTTTTAGTATGAGTCAAGTCTACTCAAGTTTCAGAGCTGTGAGACCAACGTTTGCTCCATGCAATCCAGGAGAGCCGTAAGATACAAAGTTTGAAGTTAACAGTGCAAATACGTTTAGGAAAACAAACAAGCCTCCTGCCCTCCCCCAGACCAGTCCAATTACTTTAGAAACAGAATACAGGATTAACCACTGCCATGGTTATGTTGAGCCATGTTCTGTGTTGAACAGCACAGCCCCTAACCCGTCCCCTTGAAACTGTCAAATAAAACACAGTAAATTTCAAATGTAAACAGCAATACAAGGAAAACAACAGAAATCAGCATACCTTTTAAGAGCAGATGAGCACAAAAAAACCACCCCTACTATGAGCTGTTGCATTTAAGCACCTTTCTTTAAACAAATATTGGAATTAACATCAGCGTTAGTCCCTAAAATACACCCTCTTGTGACTTGTAATAGAAATTAGAGACTGATCTATAACCACTGTGCCTTTTGTCACTGAGATGGAAAACGTACATTCAAGGTACCTTTAATCCAGGATTTCAAATTACATTGTCCAAATACATCGGTCTCACATCACAGTTTAGGAGTTGCCATAGCTCAGCGATGCAATCGACGACCGTATTTCTCAGGTTGTTAATAAGCCCTCAGTACTGTTTTCTAAGTTCCATTCAGGTACCTCCTCTCAGAATGCAATCTGTGTCTCCTAAAAAAGGGCTGGAAACAAGTCTGCTTAACAAGGCATAGACCAGCCGAATGTCATTTGAGAATCTGCAACTGTCTTAATGATTTTATTTCCCCCAGGCAGCCAAACCAAGATAATTAGAGGAAGTAGCAGTTCAGGTAACACCTGAAGATAATTTCATCCTTTTCTAATCACCTGACACAGAAATTTATCATGTAAGTCAACAGAAAAGTTACTACAGCTGTTAAATCCTGGCTAAGAGTAAGGATTCCATAAAGACATGAGAGTAGTTATGACAATAACATTTACTTCAAGTAATATTAATTGCCCAGGGGTACAATGAAAATGATGATATCCATCTGGAACTTGGAATGCTTGAGATGATTTCCAGTGAGATCTTACTGCTGGTGGTCTTCTTCAGTGACGAGGTGCTGTAACCTAGGTTTGTTAGGGTTGTGTTCCATCAGCCAGTCAGCAAGCCATGTCTGTGTAACAACAACAACAAATTCAACGCCTGTGGCTTTTTTTTCTTGTTTGTTTGTTTTCTCTATAAAGTGTTAAGGAAGCTATTTAAAGCATTATTGGAAGCCTCTGACACACACTCCTACAGTGCTGCAAAATGAAGTCCTTACAGGAAGAAAAAAAAAAAGCCTGAATTCTTCTAGATGTTCTTTTGAATCTTCACCACTTCTATTGCTGTCAAAGAGCTCGCACTGTGTTTAGAAGATGCCTTTTTCCTGGCAATGTCTATCTTTGTGCACAGGAACATTTTGGCCATACTTTAAATGATCTGAACAGGTTTTGAAATTAAGATGTGTTATATGCATGAGAACGTTTAATGAAACACCACTCCTAGCAATTATTACATAAATTGTCTAGTAATGATTTATTAAAAATGCCACAGCCTTCTGCACTGAGATCACTTCATAAGGCCTAAGAATTAAACATCAAGCATGGTGGCTTTCTGAAATTCCTCCTGTAAGTTTTCTAGCAAATTGTACTTAAGTGAGAATGTGAGGGGTAGGAACGTCCAACTTAATCTTCCAAAGTCTTGACCTTAGGCAAATTAACCGCTTTGCCTCCATTTCTCCACTTGTGAAGAGAAGATGGAACGCAGCCTTTTTTATTTCACTGAGCTGTTGATGATTTGTTCCTGGAATGAAATGAATTTTAAAGCCATACTGTGAAGTGAAAGAGTTGATAGAATAGTAGATCAGTAAGATAAACATCACTCTCCTCTTATTACCAGATAGAAGAGAAGAGAAAGGCTTTAAAGAACATGAGACAACAGGAGGAGTGCTATGACAGTCCTCGCAGGTAAGTCAGCAATAGCAGCAGTAAGAATTCAGGACAAATGAAGAAGAAAAATAACAAACAAGCAAGCAAGCAAGCCATACAAATGTACATGACAGACAGAAAAGACTACCTGAGAAAGTTACAAAAAAATTAATTGGGTGACTGATGAAATTTACTCTATGTTACTTCAGGAAATTGGCTGAGACAACCTCAGTGCTGCCAGCAACTACTTATGAGTGGACTGACATTGTTTTTTCATTTCTGAAGATTGCATGAGAAATAAACAAAAGATTACAGTTAGCCTAAATTCAGTTCATGGGAGAAAAATACTTAAATATATGAAGATAGTAGAAAAAAAAATGCTCCATCAATTTCCCTGTGAATCACCCAGCAGGATCAAGCTGAAGAGCAATAGCCAACATATATTTCTCAAATATAACACTATCAAATCAAGCTTATTTTCCTTTTGTGGCAAGGTCACAGACATTAAGAACGTGGAAGAAAGAATTAATATGTTTCTATTGGCATATAACTTTCTCACAAGCAAGGAAGAGGAGAATGGTCCAAGTGAAGTGGCTGTTTCCAGTTACATAACTGGCCAGAAAAATGTGCTCAGAGTGCAGAGGTTAATTGAAAACAAAGAAAGAAAATGATTTAGGGAAGTGTGGCCTGCAAGCTAAGATAGAGGAAAGAAAAAATAGTTTTTTTTATTACAGTGAAGAAATGACTCAAAAAAAACCAAAAGAGATGATGCCAGCCTTCAAATACGCAATAGATTGCTGCAAAAGAAAGGAGACGTTACATTGTCTCCAGTGTCCTCTGGGGACACTGAAACAGAACAAAACATGTCATGGGTTTAAAACTGGAGCACAGGAGACTTAGGCTAACTTCTAGCAAAAGGTTTTCAACTGTACATAATTAAGCACTGAAATAGATGGCCTCGGGAGACAGATTCTCCATCATTTGGAGTGCTGAAGAACAGGCCAGACAAATGTTAGCTAGCAATGGCTGCGTACAATTGGTTTGGCCTGAGGGCAAAGGGATGGACGGAGTGACAGTTTCAGGGACATCCCGTCTCAGTTTGTTAGATCTCGGTGGTAACAGTGCCTGACATACAGACAAAGTGAGCAGGCTGTAAAGCTGGAACAACCACAGTACATTTAATCTGACACAGGTCACAGAAACACCTCAGAATGTTCTTAAGGTCTTTTTCTTTTTCCTCGGCAATGTCTCTTATGGGAAAATGCAGTGTGGATTAAAAGATGGCTAATAATGTAGAATGCACCACAGCTCCCAGTAAGTCATCACACTGATTTCCTGCATTCCTAAACACGTACCAGCGTGAATTACTTGAATTTTAAGAATCCTACAAGTAAAAAAAACCTGTATTTTTCCAGATGAATGAAAGCTAATCTTATTTAGGTGCCAAAAAGAAAAACCCAATAAATTAACCCCTTTTTTCCCCACTAAGAACTGCAATTCATATTAAATCTTTTGTTAAAAGAGATCCTTGAGACCTCCTTTAAAGGAGGGCAAGGTGTATCAACTTCACAAACACAAAGGGTTATGATGACATGATTTTCAATAGGCCAGTTTGGTTATTCAAGATGGGCTTTACTCAGAAGAATCATAATTAGTTTTCTTGGTGAACTGTGGGGGCAGCCCGTGTAACTGTTATCAATGCCATACAGTCAAGATAATTGTTCATCCTAAAGAAAGATTAGGTCAATATTATTAAATTAAACATAATGGCAAAGTAAAGACAGCCTTGCTAAGAACTCTACAGTGTTCTACTCAAGCATGTAACTACTACCTGTGTGATTAGCATCTAAGTAAGCTTATCTAGAATCTATTAGGAGAGCTATTTCATCTCAAACTTACCTCAGAAACATTAAAGTAAAAACTTTCTCTTGGCATCATATGATAGCAGCCATTTGCTTTTCCAGACATCTGTAACAACTGTGTAGGCAACAGTTTATAGATGTCACCTAAAATAACCATTTCATCAAAGAGGATTTCACATAGCCTTGGCCCTCATCTCATCTGTTAACAAACAAATCAACTTCTTGAAAGGCAAATGCTATCTGACTACCTCATTAGCAGCTAACTAAAACAGTACAGCTCTTCTGCAAAAGAGTAGCTTATGTATATACAGGGAGCACGAATATTAATGTAAAACAAACATATCACAAAGCATACAGTGCTTTAAGTGCATACACAGCATAAAGTGCTGGTGTACCATACCATTGGATCTGCTGGCTTCTCTTTACAAAGTGCAGTGAGCCCAGCTAGTAATGTAGGATTCACATGAAGATTCAAGTAATCTCTAGCTCTTTGTCCAGCTGGAATTGGCTCCGAGATCACTGTAAAGAGTAACCACAGGTGTTGGAAAGCAACTTGTAGAGTGATCAAAGAAGGCCTTCTTTCATAGGTTGTTTATAATAACATTAAGGTAAATGGAGGCTCATGTAAGTTAATAGTACATAATAGTTTATAAAGATTTTCACACAACAAACTGCAAAGACACCATTTAAACCCCTTTACAATGTTCCTGAGGTAATCTTTCTAATTATAGCCAATTAGGAAAGGACAGAAACTCAGACCACCTGGAGAAACACCTATGTCTTTGAAGATTCATTAGGAGGTAGGAGAGAAAGAATATAGCCCATGTTTATTACTTCCTTCTTGTAGTGTGGCTCTAGCTTCTGAAAACCCTAAAAATCTCATGTTAAGTCTAGCTTTGCTGGCAAAAGTGAAGAGTCATAGTTTACACGAGGCAAGGCCTATTGGAAATATAACAAGCTTTTCTGGTCAGTTCCCCTTGCATCTTTCTGTCCAAGACTAAAATCATAATTCAAATGTTACCTTAAAACAAGAGACCATCTCCCAGTCTTTCCAGGTACTATGGTCCATTTCTCTAGCATTTACCTTAGGAATAGCACTGTCTTGTGAGTGAACAGTTGCTGTTGAACAGACATTGCTCAGCCTGAGCCCAAGAGGGTCAATCTTCTCAAGCCAACAGGAGTACCTGGTCTGATCACCACCAGAAAAACATGCTAGAGTATAATAGCTTCCAGTTTTATTTGCAGTTTTATCTGCTCCAATTCCCAAACCATGGAGTTTGAAAAGTAGAAGTGTCTGTAACTATAACGGCTCTTCAGATAGATATTGGCATGCTTTTTGCAGGAGAGAATACCAACATAAATAAATACACATTTACACAAAGCAAACAAGCCCAAGCCCTTCTAAATTAAATTATATCTAGAGTCTGAACAGAGACAATTAATAAGAGAGAAGGATGCTATCCTCCCAAAGGCTGGCAATGTATTTTTTGCATCATTTTACCTTCTGGAAACATGAATCGAATTTCTCTTTCTGCTGAGGAAATGCTGAGACTGCCATGAAGTCCATTCCTCAGATCGTCATTCCCATAGATTGCTCTTAAACTAAAAGAAAGAGAAAGAACTGCTCAGTCAGCAACTGCAAATACCTTTGAAGCCTCTACAGTATAAAAGCAATACACATAGGTTAAATAACAAGGCTGTGGTTTGATTTGTTTTGTTTTTTAACAAATTAAGTAGGAGATTAAAATTTGCCTTCACACATTCAGTGTTCTCTGTAAAATGGGTGAACTTTACATACACAAAGGTGAAAACCTAAGTTATACATAATCTAAAGAGATTACACTAAAAATCCTTGTCAAATCTGAAAGAGGGAGAGCAGTAGAAGGCAGGAGAAATCCTGATCTCGTTTAAGAGAACAACAAAATCCTTCTGACTTCACCAGAACCAGTCCGTGAGTTACCTGTGAGGGTGAGTTATCCTAGCTTTTATGCTGTTTGATGGTCCAAGCAATTCCTTCCAGTACGAGACTGCACGATGTCTGGCAAGAACCATAGCAACTGAAGGTCCAGAGCTCATATAGGCTGCTAAATTAGGAAAAAACATTTTTCCATATTGGTCTGCATAGAAGATGCTACATTGCTCTGGGCTTAACTGGAGCTTCCGCTTCTAAAAAAACAAGTGTAAAAGAAAAGAGAATGAAAAAAGCTTGACAAAAGCTTACTAAATTGAGCTAGTTTGCTACCTCAGGTACCACACTATTCTTTGGGGCAGTCACATTTTCAAGCGCAAGCTGAAGAGGTACAGAGTAACTTCCCAACTTAATCTGATTCTTTCAGATTTGGTCCTCGAGATACAAAGCAAAAACAACAAAACAAACGAAAAACCAAACCAACAAAAAACACAGTAAGAAAAGAAGAGAACAAGAGGTTTCCATGTTAGTTACATAGCCACATTATTTGAGGAAGATGAGGCCTTGGTGTACACAAATTGCAGCGTTTTAAAACCACTGGGTGACTTAGATTATGGTCAGAGCACAGTATAGAAAAACTGCATAGAAAAAAAGCATTACAAGGGCAGTATTTAATTATTCATCTGTTGCAGAAGAACATTCCACTTTTACAAAAGCTGAACCCCTCAGCATTAATTATACAATTGTTCATTCTTTCATTCAGTGCTTTAGGATTTTCACAATAGCTATCCAGCCTGCAGGTAGCCAGAATTAGGACAAGTGCAACAGGTTATCCACCAGAGGGCATGGGGCAGCCTGAGGAGAAATCAACTTATTAAAAGTGCTGCTCTAATGTGATACGGAGTACTAAACATTCAGATTCCTATCAACCTCGATGTCAAAAGTTAATGACCGTAAAGTTCTTCTCATTAAAACAAAACAGAACAACCCTCTAATATTCTGATGAATTTCCCAGAAATAAAACAACCAGAAATGTAAGGGAAGAAATTAAAAAAGAACGAGTTTGAAAAGAGGCATTTACAAAAATAAAAGATTACCGCTTTAGGGAAATATATACATATAATGCTTGTATCTAGAAGCCTGGTTGCTGCTCACCCAGTGCCCTCAAAGTCCAGTGCCGTGGCCAAGGGCGCTGCCGCCCCAGTACGATGAGGAGGGGGAGGAGGAGGAAGGGAAGGCGGCAGAACACGATGAGGACGACAGCGGCACCCAGCGACCGCCCCAGCCCCGCTGCGTTACATGGAAGAGGGTTTTTTGGTTTTTTTTTCCCCTTGTGATCATTTCTAGAGGAAAGTTAAAAAGAGCAAAGGCTTCCTGCCGGAGTAGTATTACTGGCTCCTGCTGAAGATAACCCTTACTTCATATCCCTTACCTCAAAATGACCTGGTGATTCTGAATTATTTTAATAGATTTTTTTTTTTTCAGCTGTTCTTAGAGAGCATTCAGAGCTCCCTAAGTGAGGGCCTAGAGTATGCATGCTTGTAAGCTTAAGGCAAATCTTTATCTTAACCTGGTCTCCACCAAGAATCACAGCCTGGAGGCTTTCCAAGAGGCAGAGGGGTTGCACCAGTGCTCTGCACAGCACCCCACAATCACATTGTTAGGTCCAAAATCATAAAGGACAAACGCAGTCAGGCTTATTTAAATAGAATTTTTGTAATGCATTTAAAGCCCATTTACGATGAAACCACCGGGAACAAGAAAAAGCACTTCAGACCACAACCTGACATTTAATTCTGGACGCGTCCACTTGGCAAATGGATACATGGCACATTGTTACTAGAAGGGGACCTCTCTAAAGAGTTACTTTGGAGCACCCACCCATCTGCTATATGTGTTACGTACATGAACTGCTAAAACCCAGTTTATTAAGGAAATAGGAGATTTCTTCTGGTCAGCAAAATCGTTGTTCTGCTCTCTTCCATGTCATGCACCAACAAAGTATATCCTCAAAGAATCTGGGAGTTGTGGTTGATGACATGAAAAATAGAAACTGATTTTTGGACAACAAAAGCTTTTAATTATTGAACTGACTGGTGAAAGTTAAGACAACTACTGATGTGACTCACAAACCGCAGCTGTTATCTCAGGAACATAGTCTTTTACCTGAACAATCATGAATCCAGATCTGAGGATGAGATCCTCTATCTCTTCCTCTTTAGCTACAACATCAGGTTTGATGAGAGCCAGTGTTTTTTCCACAAAAATCTGAGGTTCAGGCATTAGCATCTGCATCTTTTCTTCTAAATTAGAACCCGCGTCCTTCTTTGTCCTGCAATGACATCACTTAATGACATTTGAGGTTTGCCCGCCATGCAGTCACCTGCAGCCACACCCAGTGCACACCCCAGGAAGGAAGCAGGCCATCCTCATTTCAGACCATCCACATCAGATTTTCTCTGGACTAGTTAGCATCCTGTAGTTCACACTCCCATTTTCAGTGAAGGAATGTTTTGTAGAAAACAAGCCAAAATTAAACACTGTTAGCCAAACGTGAAACATAAACTCTTCTAAAACACCTCTAACTCAGACCATGCATGAAGAAAAGAGAAGCATGTCTATGCACAGTGCTGCTGCAAACAGAGCAGGGAGAGCTCCCAGCAGCCCTCCTGCAGCCTGCATGCAAACACCTCGTGTTCCACCAAACTCCACATCTGCATTCCCATCCGCAAAGATCACTGCGTGGGATATTACTTGGAGCCGATCCACCTGCAAGCCTTGAGGTATTTCTCAATTGTTATTTAAGTATTTTATTTACGGACACGAGACAAAGTGCCGATTTCCTCACTGACTGCATCAGGCCATCAGCAAGCTATGAGGCTACTGCATTTCTCTCTGAACAGTGGAAGTAGTGTGGTTTCCTGCAGAACTGTATCCTTCTCCCCCGGTTTTTGCCTCCGTGCCCGTGAGTCTCTGAGGAGAAGAGGCTGAAAGCACACAAACGCGAGGAAAGCTTGCAGCTACCGACCTGGAACCACAGCGCCCCGTCACAGCCGCCGGCGGCGCCGCTATGCCCGCCCCGCCGCCATGCCGCGCACCTCCCCGTTGCTAAGCGACGGCGGTGCCGGGCGGGCAGCGGGCGCAGCGGCCACAAGATGGCCTCCGCGCCCCTCGCGGCGGGCGGCTGCGTGCGTGTGCGGGGGGGGAGCAGAAATGGCGGCACGGGAAGGCCGCTGCCTCGGGGGCGGAAGGGCGCGCCCTCGGCTCGCCTCACAGCCCGCGGCACCCGCGCTTTCCGGACCTCGTTTGCTCCTTTCTGAGCGCCTGGTGTGATAAGAGAATAAGGAAGGGAGTAAATTGGTTTGGGCAGAAGGTTTGGGGGATCTGTTGCGTTGTTAATTCTGTGACACAGTTTTCTGTAGATTTTACTCCACGCTGGAAGCACGATCTCACGGCAGACATTCATAAACAGAGGTTACACTGTTGAACCGGTATTTTGGAACAGAAACTTTTCAGTGCAGAAGCCCTCTGCAGGTTGTTTACTTATTGCTGTGTGGTGGCAGCACGCACAGCACTTCCTGTTTATTTCCCATTGGATCTGCCGTGGGACCCGCAGCACACAGCTCACAGCAGAGCAGGCACTGACCTGAATTCCCAACTCTAGAATACAGTTTCTCAGCACTTTGGATTAAAAGGCATTTTCTCCCTGGTGTTACTCAGTTTTAACACAGAAACAAGCAGCCCGCTGCCCCGCTGAAGCCTGCCAGCTGCTATCGGGCAGGCATAGCCTGGTGGCTGCGATAACGCCTGCACCAGCCCATGGACTCCTCACATTTGGGCCTCATCTGCTGCTGCGTGTCTGTCAAAAATGATGGGATCCTAGGCAATGTCTGTCTGTCACATCCAGCTGGAATTGCCTGTTACATTTGAGCCCTTGGGGTGAGATGGACAAGGAGACAAGTGCTCATGTATATGGGCTTCATTTCTTTTTATTGAAAACAGGCTGAAAGTTGATACAAAGGAGAAAGGGCACGAGGCGAAACACTTAAAGAGCCATAGATGCAATATTATGTAGTAATGGTCAGCAGAAGAAATGGAAGTTTCCTGCAAAAGCAGGCTTTTTTGTAAGAAAGACCCACTTTGCCTTAACCTTGCTTTCCATAAGTAATGTAAACAATGTACAAATAGGAATTAGAAACAAAATTATAATAACCTCATTCCTGACAGTTCGAAGCATGTTTAAAAATCAAAGGTTGAAATTGTTTTCCTCAGACCTCAAAACACAGAGGCTCCGAGAGACAAAAATGCTTAAGGCTTGAACAATTCAGATATAGACTGACTTTGCTAATACAGGCATATCATGGCTTCTTTAACAGAGAAAGCTTAACCAGCAGTTGATTTGAAGATATTGTAAACGCAGCAACTACTCACAGATAAGGGAAAGATGTGTCTTATGAGAAATAAATTCCTAGAAAGATTTGGGAGTTCACCTACTTTTTCTTTTAGTTCAGGGTTAAATTGGCAAGAGCTGTTTCTTTGCAGAGTAAACGCTTACAAGGCTGACAAGCTGACCCTAGGTTTAGCAGCTCAAAAGCCTCCTCAGCCCCAGTGAATATTTCAGATTACTACATAAGAAATGTTGAATTTAATATCCTCACAAAATACTGCCGACTTTAATCTCTTGCAACTTCTTTAGTGTGCGCATTTTGCTCCCAGTTAACCAAGACAGGAAAAACTATATCAATATCTGTCTGTGCATCCTTATCTGTGAAGCTTCCCCACGAGCAGCGTCCTGTGCACTTCGCTCCTTCCCCCATCCTTCTGTGTCAGAATTTCTCCTCCTTGCTGTTTCCAGAAGCATTTCTGGAGGGCGGAGATCATCTAATTTTAGCAACTCGGAGAATCCTCTGCTCTCCAATGAGCGAGCTGCTGCATCTGAAGCAGCAGCCAATTACCCGGGGTTTCCTCCTGCTACACTTCCCACGACCGTTTAATAATGCAGAGTTACACATTTAAAGGGGCCCCACACATTAAGAGAAAATAACATTGCGTGTTCCCTGACAAAGAAGTAGCTTTATACAGTAAGAGTATCTCAAAGGTTTCTTCTAAATCCTTGGATTCCATAAGCCCGACCCTTTAACCCTGTGTTGATATTGTTACTGTACGCATGTTGTCTTTGTAGTGTTTCAAAAGCTATTTCTAATAACTAAAAGGCTGGTTTGAAGCATGGTCTCTAACTTCTATAGCCCAGGGATGTTATTATGAGCTAAGAAAAGAAACAAACAAAACCTGAAATTTTAATTACAATGCAACAAACCATTACAGGTCTGAATACTTCTCTGGGCATAGCTTTGCTGCTGTATCTGATCTGCTAAGCGGTTTAACAAGCCTTGGTTGTCTTATTTTTAGCTGGCATGGAATATAATAACACTAAGATCGTGGTTGCAGATGCATTTGCATTCTAGTAACAAAGAAATAACTTCTTAAGGAAAAAATACTGTTTTAGAACTTCGAACTCCAATATTGCAAGAAGGTGGACAAAATATTTACTTGTGGATTGTTCATTGAAAAAAAAAAAAAGAAAGGAGGAGGAAAAACAGAATGATGTAAAATTGCACTGGATAATGCAAAATAATAAAGAAAAGTTAAAGAGTAACACTGCTAGTTTCACTGATTAAAAATGAAGCTTGCACATTTTAGCTTTACGTGCATTTTGATGTCAAGCATGCAAAAAAAAAAGTAGTAATAATTTCCTGGTTATTCATGTGCCACACAAACAACTTCTGTCCACCACTGACACCATTTTTTTTTGCTTCTGTCTCCCACGATAAAGGCTGGGATACCCACATGCAGTACCAGCTTACCTCCAGCACCTGCTTCATCCGTGCTTGCTTTTGCAGTACAAAGTGTCTTTGACGGAAATCCTGTGACCAAGCTAACTTCCGCTCCTGCAAGCCCGCTCCCTCCTCCATTTCTCACAGCTGAACAATTCTGCTGCAGCTTGCCCACATGCCTGTAATCCTAGCTAACTTTTTATTGCTTCTGACTAACCCAATTCAAGCCTTCATTTCTGCTCTCATGTATTTGCTATCTCACAATTTTCTATAAACTGTTATTATTTCTACAAGACTCTAAGTAATAACAAACTTCTTATTACACGTCCTCTGTAACTCCATCACTTGCTCTACTGACCTTCTTCCATTTTATTTCCTGATCACCCTCATCCCTCATGCCCACTCTTTCATACATTCACAGCTTTTCTCATACACTCTGCTGACCCCCCCCCAGCACCCGCACAGATGCACCTCAGCCTCTTGTAAATCGATCAATTAATTTAATATAGTCCTTCCGTAGAAGTGCCTCTTCTCATCTCATGTTTGTAAGTCTTCCAACCACATCTCCTGTCTGGCTGCACCCTAAATTCACTTCAAACACAGTTTTGCTTCCTCTACTCATCTAAAAGCTTCTCAGCACATCTTAAACCAAACTCTTTTGTCTCCAGTCACTTTTAGCATAGCTAGCTTTCCTCTTACCTTAGCTTTTGCAATTATTCTCACCTATTGCTTTTTCCCCAGCCTGGCACAGCAATAGCTTCCCTTGTGTTTCTTTCCCCTGTCTGCAAGAACACCAGTGAACTCTGATATAATTTCTCTCCTCCCTTCCCTTCTAGCTCATAGCTCGTTGTCCTAATTGACAAATACAGATACAATTGCCTCATATCACTGTCCCCTTTCAAACTTCAGGTGTTTCCATTGCAATTTACTGTCATGTAATGAGCGTGTGCTAGATAAATGATCTGGCTGAAAACCAACCACTTTTCAGCTGAGCTATTTTACAGCTAATTGTGCAAAGGAGTAGGTGGAACTTCACAGCCAGGGATGTGAGTTTTAGGTTCAGATTGGTCCAAACTGCTGTGACTTCTGTGAGTTACTGACATGGCTGGGAATCTTGCACAAGCTCTCCTCATCTCAATTAATGCTGATATCCTTCTCTCTGATCACAACATATAAATCATTCCCTTCCATTCAGAAATTTTCTGCAAGAGTATTTTATTTTGTAGACCACCTTTTTATGTCAGTTCTCTATGTCTTTCCACATAAAGTATTTTCTGCTCCACACAAAACTTCTGGTTTTCAGTTGTAAGCCCATACACATATTGATCAAGTTCTATTTACCTTTTGTTCCACGAAGGATAGCTCCTACAATGTAAGTCATCTAAAGCAATTGAATCCTACTAAGCCATTTTAAAATAAAGATTCTCCCGCTCAGTTCCATGATTTTGCTCAGGATGTGTTCATGTTGAATACCTGTAGAGGTTGGCATAGACTTACTGTTTTCTTTAAAGCTTCTACTCATCTGTACATGGGCATAGCATGTGGATACTGTAAATAGATACTAGACATTTACCCTTTACTTCCTTAAATACATATCTCTACCTTATTTCTAGGTAGTGTAAAATAGACATAGTAGCTGGAAGTTGCTGTTTGGAATTGCCAAGCTGAGAGATTGAGATAGGCCTGACCAGAAGAAATCAACAGAGTACAGATCTGAAGAAAGCACTGTTAAGCACATCCATGCAAAAGCTACAAAAGGAAAAAAGATGGTTCAGCAAAGCAAGAAAAAGAAATGAAAAAAAAAGAGAAAGAAAGGAAATGGAAACCTATGGAGAGCTACAAATCAAACAATAAATCATGCAAGTCCTTAGCAAGGCTTGATAAAATACAAAGGAGATATTCAGAGCAATAACTTTTGCAGAGAAATTAATACTCTATATCATTAAAACCACTCAGATTACATCCTTCCTAAGCTTAGACAACAGACTTACATAAACTGCCACCCATTTTGGTCTACTCTTGCTGCTGGTCTTTTAACCTCAGAACACACTTCTGCATTCAGCTACCACAAATATAAAAACCTACAAGAAAGAAAGTAGTTAGTGAAGCTTGGCAGTACTTATCTTTTCATCCAGCCCAGTTAAGTCCAGCTGCAGATATCAGTTCAGCCTTAGCTTCCCCCCTAGTGACTTAAGCAAATGCAGGATAATTTCCAATTGAAGCAAGCTGATGGCTCCGTATAAATTAACACATACAGGTGATAGCAGCTTTGGGTACAGATCTGATTACAGTCTAAGTCAAGGCTGCCTAAAAGAAGCCAACAGAAGATCTCTTGCTGGATGTGGGGTAAGTTTCCTTGAGATGGTACAAATTAGGGAAAAGAACATCTTACAACAACAACAATCTTTGTTTCTAATTATACTTAAAATTTAGTATTAGAAAAAACTTTAAAAAATAGTCTTGTAAAGATAAGTATCTATACCAGAAAAGAGATACACAACCTGTTCTATGGAATCACAGTTTTCAAGCCTGCTAGTTAGATGCTCTTTGTATCGTTCTTACTGGATGTGACCTCATGTAACATTCAGATCCATAAACTTTACAATTAAGAGATGGTTGTGAAGCTTGTCCATAGTTGCTCATTTAGATCACGTATTTTCAGATTGTCTTAATACTTTTCAATTTGTGAGCAGCAAAACATGAGGGAAAAAAATGACAGAAGCAAATAGTCGTTATGTCTGAGGATTTAAACTCGAGGAATTGTAAGAAAACCTGTTACAATTCCAGTAAGAAATAGGAAGCAGTTTTGCTGTGCATGGGAATCAAAGCAGAATGCTCAGCCTGGACCAGTTAACATGGTTCTCATGTCAAGTACCACAAGCAGCAAAGCAAAAGAGTGGCTTCAAATTCCTGGGTGTAGCTGGGGACTGTTTTTCATATGATCTTACAATACTAAGTATGATTTTTTTGTTGTTGTTCCTCTTAAGAAGTCTAGCTTATAGATTAAAACTGTTCTTAAGTTTAAAAAAAAAACCAACAACAACCTGGCTTCTTAATCTGAACGTGCTACATTGAATTTATTTTGTGCTCATCTTTAATACTCTGCACACATTGTGCTGCTTATGAAACCAAATATCCCACAGTGTGTTGTGATTTTACCAAGGTGCTACTTCAAATCTCACACAGGGTAGAAGTTGGTCTAAAAGCGGTTTGCTGAAGGACAGCCTGGATCCCGGACTTGGTAGCTTGCAGAATAAAGGTAAATAGTGCTGCATGTCTTCGTTACACCACGTGCACTTCCTGAATTGTAGCAGTGGTGCAGGTAAGTTGGGCCAGAGGACATATTTGACAGAGGGTGGAACACTCCATTATGTTTACATTTATCACTACAAAAAGTTAAACTGTTACTTTTAGCGCCCCAGCAGCAAAGGGCTTCATGTGTCTGAATTCCGTTTTGAAGAAGTGGTAGAAATCTTTGGTTCTCCACCCGAAGGCTGAGCTCTGTGCCTTTGCTGTGGACAAATGAGATATTAGGGATGGTACACTGCACAGGAATTTAAAGTACAAACACAAGGAGTGTTGTCTCCTGCACTCCTCACACGCGCATTGCCAACAGAGCTGATACATCCTTGGGCAAAAAGAACGACGGCCCAGGCCCGCTCAGGGCTCCAGCTCCAAGTTATGTAATACCGACTCCAAGTTTCCACCAAGAAAACAAACTCCGGCCTTCTCTGTTGCAAAACCAGCAGAGCTGGAAACATGTAGTAAACCTCTCCCCCTGGAGTGACTGAGTCAGCGCGCACCGCACCTTCACGGAGCGGCGCCAGGAAACGCAGTGGCACTGCCATAACCGCGCCTCAGCGGGACGGGAGCGCTCTGCGGGCAGCGGCGTACCGTTAGGAGGCTGCTGCGCGCAACGGCCATCGCCTCACGCGGGCGTTACGCCTCCGGGGCTGGACTTCGCGCCTGGTCTGTTATCGGGAAGCGCCTCAAGAGGACAACACAGTTGCAGGTCAGCGCGGCAGCCACCCGCGCGCCCACTCCTCCACGGGCGAACAGAGCCGCGGGCGCTGAGGTGAAAGGCGCGAAGCCCCCGCACGCGCTTTCCCTCACAACTCAGTCCCGCCGGCCGCCATTCGCCTCACCCCGCGCGCCCCGCCCGCCCAGCGTCGCAGAACCAATAGGAGCCGCCGAATCCTATGAGTGACAAAGAGCGAGTGCCAACCAGGAGGCGTTTTGTTGCTGTGTGGCCCAGGCTCCGGCGGTATAAAGGCGGCCACGCGTTAAAGCTTCGGGTCGGAGAGTACGTGTCTCGGGGGGAGGAGGAGGTGGTGGCGGTGGGGCCGGTGCGGAGCAGCCGTGCACCGTGGGGGATTTTAATCCGATTCCGGCCGGCCCGGATTTTATCGCGAGCGGCTTTTAAAGTGAGTAGGGGCGGGCGGCGGCACGCGGGGGGAGGGGCGGCAGCGGACCGGATCAGACCGGCCCAGCCCTGCGGGGGGAGCGGCCTCGCTGACCGCCGGCCCCGCTGGTCTCTTACAGGCGCCTCACGTCCCTCTCGCCTCTGCGGACGGGGCAGCATGTCCGAAGCGGAGCAGCAGTTGGCGGCCGCCGCCGGCGCCACCCAGAATGGACACGAAGCGGCTGAGAGCTCCGGGGAGCAGCAGCAGGCCGACACCGGCGGGGCCCCGGCGGCTTCGGCGGGCGCGGCGACAGCGGCGGCAGCAACAGCGGGAACGGCGGCGGCGGGAGCCGGCCCTGCAGCGGGGACAGCGGGGGTGGCCGCCAGCCAGAACGGAGCCGAAGGCGACCAGATCAACGCCAGCAAGAACGAGGAGGACGCGGGGTAAGCGGCGGGCGGAAGGCGGGAGCAGGCCGCACCCGCCCCCCCCATCCCCGCCTCGGGCGCCATGTGCGGCGGCGGAGCGCGGCCGCTAG
>JACDJE010000957.1:4440382-4534203 GCA_016647715.1 Pavo muticus | reverse complement strand
CGCGGGGGAGGGCGGCGGGCGGCCCCGCGGCGCAGCGCTCGGGCGGGCGGCGGAAGGCGGCCCGCAGCGGCAGCGCTCCCTTTGTTCTGGAGCTGCCTTTTGTTGGCGCCATGTGGTGGCTGGGGGAGGGGCGGCCGCGGGCCCTCGCCGGCTCGCGCTGTAAAATGGAAGGGATTTCCCTCGGCGCGCCTCCCGCCTCGGCCCCGTCCGCTTTAAAGCAGAGGGGAGGAGGGAAGGAGCCGGTCGCTGCCCGGGGCGATGGCTGCGAACTCTGGGGGCTTCGTAGAGAAATCCCGCTGGTCGGTAGAACGGGAGCGTGCTTTGTGTAAGGCGTGCGAAATAACAGGGGTTGGAACGTAACGGTGGCGATCTTAAGTATTTTTGGAGGAAGGAAGGGAAAAGCAACACGAGTGAAGTGATACGCGGTATGATGAAAAAGTAAGAGTGATTTTGGTTTACGTCTTCGCAGCATTGTCAGAAAACTGGTTATTGGTTAAGAGTGTTTTCTGGAGGAGTCAGGGGAGTTTTGCTGTGTTTTAGTAGCAGCATTCGTACATGAAAAGACTATTTACGATCACAGTCGATCCTTTTCTTTCTGAAATCTTTTTGAATATACGCACTTGGCCTAAGAACTGTCTGCCTGTTTCTGCAGACTCTTTGTGAGCCTGGCTACTCACATATTTAATTGCAACTTCCTTTGTTGTCACTGGTCCCTGAGGCGGAGGGTCGTTTCCCTGAGGCTGAACAGAGCTGAAGCTGCAGCAGTGCAGTAGATTTCTGTTTATAAGGGAAGGAGTAAGAGTTATACGAGCTTCCTGTAACCTAGGGCCGGATGTGCCTTTTTTCACAGCATTGAAGGATTGAGAACTACACCTGTGTAAGCTGCATGAATTTTCTTTTTACATCCTTAGTGTGCTGCGTTCCCTGAAAAGTGGGTGATATTGTCCCGTTTGTCACATAGGATGTGACAAATTTCAACCTCAAACCTGTAAACTAAAATTTCTAAAGAGAAAGAAACAAAACCAACAATAATTATTCATAGGGATTGAATTGAGTGAAAATGTTAAGCCTGTGCACAAGAGCTGCCCAAGATAGAGTTCAGGGCATAGGCAGTAAATTCAGTTAGTAGCTGAAAATTGCTTTGATTTGTGTTGATATTATGGGGAGGGGAAAAAGACTGTGCATTAGCAGTGCAATTGTCCAGTCTGTGTGGCTGCTGAAGGGGAAGTGAAATACTAAGAATTGGTCTTAATTGCAGAAGCTCTATGCTGTGGTGTTGAAATATATGTAGGTGTTGATCATACCACTCTAAAAACCAAAAGGTTGCAAATCACAGTGTGATATCTACTGCTGTGGTACGCGATTATTTTAGCACATGGCAGTACCTGTGTGTAGTCCCATCCTCAGGGCATGCGGCTGAAGCTGCCTGCAGATAAATTCCTGTCATCTCCCCAGCCTTTGAATTTCTCTTGGATCTGTTCTGTAAGAACATCTAGTGATGCCAGGCCATGCTACTGAAAACGACTGTCAGTCTGTTTACATTTTGCATTGTTGCTTGGTCAGTAAGCTATTTCAATGAGAATGGAGCCATCAAGTTACCTTTCTTTTATCTTTATTGAAAGGTTTAGTAAACTCTGGAAGGCCTTTTCTTTCTGTAAGGTGACTTAGGCCTTAAATACCATAGTGCACTACTTAGTTGGGAGTGCACAGCTGGATCTGAAAACTTACAGATGTAGCCTGTAAAGGATATGGTTTCCTCCAGTAAAATGAAAAAGTCAAGCAAACAGATCAATCAGTTTGTGGGTCTTTTTCTCATGTTGCCATTTGAACCTAAACAGATGCTGGTTTTGGCAGGTCAAAGTTATACATTAACACCAATGGCCAGTTTTATTTAGATGTAGGCTAGTTTATAAATTGCTGCTAGCTTCTACTGCTAGATCATGGTTATCTCTGAACAGAGTAGTGACTTAAACTGCTTTAGTCTGTAGTTAGGTAAAAAGGCTCAAATGCTTTTAAAAGCTCCGTTTGTTACCTTGGAAACTCTGAAAATAGAAAATAGTTGTGCTATTAATGGTTTTATTTAAGTGAGACATTTGAAAAGTGCCTTGTTGACGGATCTTAGTTTTGCTTGGTTTCAATTCTGTATTGCACTTGAGTAGTTTATAGTTGTTTGTGATACTTTAGAGGTAATCTGTGTGGGAGTGCGGGTAGGGAAGTACTGTATGTGGCCTCCCATGAAAGCAAAGACGGGCATAATATTGCTGCACTGATGGAGATAGAACTGGATTCAGTAACTGAGCAGGAAGAAGTGCACAGTACCTGCTAAGGCAGGTCCAAAGTCCCGTCTGTTGTAGGAGGCTGTTCTTAGCTGTCACAGATGTTTTAAATTCTGCAGGTTGTTCTTAAGGCTGATATTTTTATGTTCATTTGTCCAAATTAAGATAGATCTTAAGTATTTTGATTTCGGTGCCCTTTTCTAGCCCGAGTGCTTTCAAAGCAGTATATATGACCTCAGTTCCTTTCAGAAAGGAACAGGCAGTAATTGATAATCAATACTGCTTCGTTGCAAGTAACAGAATCACAGTGGAAGAACATAAGTTACTGCTGAGGAGCATTTGAAGCAATTTTTCCTGTTTTTTTTTACAGGACGGCATAAATTTCAGAGTGTAATTCCCTCAAAGAGGAGGGAGGGGAAAAAACAAACCCTTGTGTGCCCCTGTAGTAGTGTGAGCTTTTGACAACATGCAAAAGTGTTTAACCTTCAACAGTTGGACCTGTTCTGACAATGCTGCTGAGGCGTGTACCACCGTGAGCATCTTGCTGCATGTGCTTTTCTGCAGTACTTCCTGAATCTAAATAGCTGTTCCCTTTGAAATTTCAGGAAAATGTTTGTTGGTGGCCTCAGTTGGGATACAAGCAAAAAAGACTTGAAAGACTACTTCACCAAGTTTGGTGAGGTAACTGACTGTACGATAAAGATGGACCCTAACACAGGAAGATCCAGAGGCTTTGGATTTATACTCTTCAAAGAACCTGGGAGTGTTGAAAAGGTGAGTTTAAGCTTTGTTCTCAATTTCTCAGATTCTTAAATTAAAGGGAAACTTTCTAGCTTAAGTTAATCTAATTGAATTATCTTTTAGGTTCTGGAACAGAAAGAACACAGGCTAGATGGACGACTAATTGACCCCAAGAAGGCCATGGCAATGAAAAAGGATCCAGTGAAGAAAATATTTGTTGGTGGACTTAACCCCGAAGCCACAGAAGAGAAAATCAGGGAATACTTTGGCGAGTTTGGAGAGGTGTGTAACGTTATCTAACTGAACAGTGAAACACAGTGTAGTTAACAGCTGCTGTTTAGATAACTAATGATTGCAAACTGTATTAATTTCAGATGTGTCAAGTCTTTTGTAACTGATCCAGAGGTTTCTTATCGTGAAAGCAAGGCAGGCATTGCACTAAATGCTTATGTTGCTAGTTAAATACCTCATTTGAACTCAAACCATTCTATTTTATGTTAAAATGCTTTTTAAGATTTGTAAAGTTACTTGAAGCCTCTGGTTTGAAAGCTAATCTTCCTATGGGAAGAACACTGCAACTTTAGTGTTGCTTAAAATGTGTAGATATGAAAGTTACAGTTTTACTGTACCGAATGCACCTTAGTGTTCTGCTACAATTTGAGCCTAAAACAGTATTTCATGTCTTCAGATTGAAGCCATTGAACTTCCAATGGATCCAAAGACCAACAAAAGGAGGGGGTTTGTGTTCATCACTTTCAAGGAAGAAGATCCAGTGAAGAAAGTTTTGGAGAAGAAATTCCATAACGTCAGTGGAAGCAAGGTAGAAACTTAGATTTGTGAATCTTTGACCAGACAGTTAAGCAGGATACCCCTGCCTTTACTCTGAAAAAGATTTTGTAAACCTATCATTTCAGAGTACCCAAAATACAGTAGGGATGGTGTGCAATTTAATGTGTGTTTTTCTGCTCTGTGTTCAGCCACAGAACCTGCCAAGGTTCTTTGCCAGTATTTGTGGCTTTAATATTTAAGTGCTCTGGCCTTTTATAAGTAAAGGATTTAATTAATATAATTACATACGTATGGAAAAACTGGCTTGTTTATATATCAGTATGGTGATATAAGCCATCTGAATAGATTCATGCTCTATTTTTCATCATAGATTAATTGCATAAATTCCAGGCTTACTGGTTCTAACTTCAGGAACCAGAAATAAAATACATGCTTAAGGGTCCCCCGAAGCTCATCAGCTGTCTGTGTGAACCACTGTAACAGTGGTGTGAGGTGCTCTGGTTGGCTGATGGTCCTTATTTGTGGGAGTAGCTAATACAGGTTCAGGAGTCAAGCTAATGAGGACTGGAGGCAAATGATGTGTACTGGCTCTTCTTTTGCTCTGTGCTCAATGCTAACCACCCATACACTAACTTCAGAGTCCTTTTCATACAGCCCCACATAGTGACTTGCTTTGCATGTAGTTTAAGACCAGATTGCTTGACACAGCACAGAGTAGAGTTTTGGTAATTGGGGTTCATTTGGTTTGCTAGACTCTGTAGTTAGCCATAAAGTTTGTCAGAAGAGGTAAAGGATTGGGTGTGAGAACTGAGAAATCATATCAGTATATCTCGCATCTATGGCTTGTCTTTGTCATAAGATAATAAAACCAGCATGTTACCTTAAAGCAAGATCCAGTGTGAAGAATTGCAAGCAAAGTTTCCTGAGGTACCATCGCAGGGTGTTCCTTTCACTGCTTCATCTCCAACCATACACAGATCCAGAAAGTAGAAGCTGGCTGATAACTTGAAATGGAGCTTGGGGGCCAGTCTTGGAAATTTTAATTCCAGTTCTTTTCAGTTATTTGTAGTATTGGAGAAGTTATGTTTTCAGCTGTTGGTTAAGTGTCCTTTACAGTCCATCACATACTCATAGTATAGGCTGCATGAAGGCTGCCAAGAAAATTCATTTGGCTTATTTTTCAGCCTTGTTGGTAGCTCTTCAGTCAGTGCAGCTCAGGTGAAGCAGTCCGACAGCTTTCCTAGAGGTTCTGCAGGATGTGGGGCAGCCTTGTAGCCACCCCAGAAGCAGTAGTGGCTATGCTGAGGTGACTTCCCCACCTTCCTGTGAGGAAACTGATGGTGGGGAAGGGGTGGCATAAAGTATTCTGATAGCAGTAGCTGGCTTGAATGGCAGATAGTGACTGACTTACCTTGGCCTGAGCAGCAGCAGGATAAATGGGATGCTTCTGGATGTGCAGTAATATTGGCTGCGTGACAGGGAGCACAGCGTGCACACCTTTGCCTCTAGAATGACCTCTGGCTTTCCTAAGTGGCTAGGTTTGAGCAGTGCTGTTTTAAGACAAATAAACACATTCCTCCTTCTTCTTTGTTTTCAGTGCGAGATAAAGGTAGCACAGCCAAAAGAAGTATACCAGCAGCAACAGTTCAGTAGTGGTGGAGGAAGAGGTAGCTATGGAGGAAGAGGCAGAGGTGGAAGAGGCGGTGGTAAGTATTACACACACTACTTTAGTATGGACACATTCAAACTAAGCTGTGTGTACTAAAATGGGATTTTGTGGATGGTTTTCCCTTCTATAGCTCAAAGTCAAAATTGGAATCAAGGTTATGGCAATTACTGGAACCAGGGTTATGGGAATCAAGGATACGGCTATCAGCAAGGTTATGGTGGCTATGGAGGCTATGATTATTCAGGATATGGGTATTATGGATATGGACCAGGCTATGATTACAGTAAGTAAAGAACTGTATTGGGTATAAGCAAGCGTAACTAATTAGCAGTTTAATGCATTTGTTCTCTTGTTCATAGGTCAAGGCAGTGCAAATTACGGGAAGACACCAAGGCGTGGTGGCCATCAGAATAACTACAAGCCATATTGATCAAACTTATTCAGGTATGCAGTGGCATGGTCTCTTTTGGAAAATGACTGCATAGGTTTTGTATACAATGCTGTAGATGGTATTTCAGTTCTGTACCAAATTTAACTTTACAATAAATTTCTATGGCCTGTTAAATGTGCATCTTACTTGGAAGAGCTCCTTGGAAATGTTTTACATGTTTAATACTTACAGATAACTAGTTGTTTAGACAGTGTGGTGTGTAAATTTCAGCCTTGCTGAAGATATTAATTAATGATTTTATTAATAGGTTAAACTGAAACTGATTTTGAGGGTCTGCTTAAAGCTGCAGCTCTGCATCTAGGGACTGCCTCTTGGAGTTAACTATGGACTCTGCATTACTCCAGTTGTACAGAAAGAGATGCATCTTTAGGGAACCAGTGTCACTTTCCACCTTTTTATTTTGTATTGTTTTTGTGTCATACATTTCCTGTAACGGAAGTGTTAATTTTACTGTACTTTTTGGTACCTTTTTGGAATCTAATGTATTGTAAGGTATTTTACATGTGTTCTGATTCACCATGACATGGATATTGAAGCTATCCTAGCTTTTGAAATAAAAAAGGCGTAATCTAGTGTCCTGTGCCATTCTTCAGCTGTGTACTAGTAAAACGGCAGTCTGTTTTCCCCAGAACTTAGTTCATGGCAGCACCTTGATAGATGAGGAGTTGGGCTTACTGCTTTTAATCTGGAAACTAGAGGGCTGTGTTGGTAGGTAGTTGTGTTGACTTTAGCAGTCAAGTGACAGCTGAAAACTGCAGTCACTTCTGCCTAGAGGTTATGGAAGAGAGCCTGGGTGGAGATCCCCAGCTGTTGGGGCTGTGCTGGTGGCTCATGTTCTAGACAGGTACAGAGGTAGCTGTAGTACTAACTGTAGTAATGCCTGCAGTGGAAGGCTCTTGTGGGTAGAGCCAGAGGCTTAGGTAGGTTTCAGGTAGGGTTTGGTGGGCTAGACAGCATTGCAGGAGGAGGCTTAAGAGGAATGCAAGAAGCTAGCTGCACTTCCTTTGTGTTTCAGCCTCTTGAGTCAGAGGTTTCTAAAAGTTCTTAACAGTATGTATGTGTGTCTTGAAAGACAGGTTGGACAGGCATTGAATTGTGAATGCAAAACCTCAATTTTTGCAGTCTTACTGTGTACCAAAACCATAGTGAAGAACTTCCACCTGAAGCTGTGGGAGGAAAAACAAGAAAGGTGCATCTAATAATACAACTCTTTTTCTAGAGATACTCTTTTCTTTTTATTGATTAGCTTACCACAATGTTTAGGTCATAACTACTGTATGATTCGCTTGTCTGGTTGCAGAGCAGTCCCAGTCTTACATTTAAAAATGTTCCAAATAGCAAGCAGTGCTGCACAAAGTACGTTTCTAATCTTGAAGTCATCTGTTTGATTTTTTTTTTTTTTTTTACTTCAGAAGCTGATATTTTTCTTTTAATGTACGTTTTGAACAGACAAACCAGCAGTGGAACCAAATCAAGTAACTAAGAAAGGAGAAAAACATGTTAATAGTGATTTTTACCTTTTTTTTGTGAGAGAAGCAGCAGTTCCTACAGGAATGATAATATGCTGCTCCCTGCTGGCTGTCCTTGAAATTAAAAACCATAAAGTTGAAAGTCTGTAAGACTTGTCTGAGGTTAAGTTGTAGTCTGGAATATAAAAAAGAGTGAAGCAGATCTTTAATGGGGTAGTGGGCACATCAGCTGCACAGCTGAAGCATGAAATAAAGTGCCCAACCTGAAAAATAGAAAACTACAGACAACTGAAACAAGTAATATTTAGAAGGATTGCTCTTGAAGATTGGCAATTGAAGCGCTTTATTCTGTTGCATCTTTTTACTTGTTTTTCTTGTGAAGTAAGGGTTAGAATACCTTCCTAGCAAGTGGTTTGCCCTCTGAAGGGGGATTTGGACAGTGTTGTGCCAGAACCACACTGCTGCAGTATTTCTGTCTAGTTGGTTAGCAATAGCTTGTCAACCTGTTACTGCTTCCCTTTGGAAGCAGATCATCAAGTAATGCTTCATTGCAGTGGTTGGACTACATGACCTCAGAGGTCCTTTCCAACCTTAATGGCTGTATGATTCTTTACAGGTGATGTGGCCTCAGGCAGAAATGGGTTACTAGCACTTATATGAAGAGCTTGCTTTCCCTTTCTTGCATGAAAAGTGTGCGATGCAAAGAAAATCTTACTGTCAGGTGAAAGCAGGGGCTCGTACACAGAGTTGTTTCTGAAATGGCTGTAAATACTGTTCATTTACTAACTAACTGTACTCAGATATTTCTTGAGGACAGTGTTTCCTAAGAACAGCTGTGGGAGCTGTGACTTGGAGCTGTCTGTTCCTCATGAGCGTGGAGCTAAAGCTCTTTACTTCATCTGCTCATTGAGAGCTTGTTGATTAAAGTGCTAACTGGGACCTCGTTAGCTTGAAACTGCCTACTGAAACTGATCAGAGGAGCCTGGGAAAAGCACTTCTAGGAATGGAGTTACCACTGGTAGCAGCAGATAAAAAGAAAGCCAGTTGGTTCATCTCAATTTTTAAACAGGCATAACCTTGAAAGAGCATGAGTTTGGAAAACATAGTTTATAGTAGCTTCTAGAAAGACATTGCTTTAAAACCAGTTTTAGATACTCTGTTAAATAAAAGCCAATCCCACATCTGCCACAGTTGAACATTTATTTCTCCTAAAGCTTTCACTTACTTAATAATAAGATAACTGAAAATAATGAAATGGAAGGTTAACTTATCTGGTCTAAGACATACTAAGATGAGGATTAAATGTACATTATCACAGTAGAGTAATTTTTCTTAGTAGTAGGTCTTGAAACATGTTTGAAACCTATGGAAAGAAAATAATGTTATGTTTTCCTTATAAAGCATCATTAAAAGCAATCTATTTCATTGCCTCACTTTCACTTACACACAGTGTAAGTGTTGTACTGTACTTAGTGAGAGGCTTTTTTGCATTCTTGCTTTTTTGTAGAGAAGCATCTTCTGCTTATTTTAGATTTGCAGATAAGCATATTAAGTTATTAGGTGTCTGAGTTAAACTGATACTGTGAGTAATCCTGTTCTCAAGAATCCATAGTACTAACAGCTGTATGTCTTTTTATTAACTTGCTAAATAAAATATTAACACACTTTCCTTGTGCCTGCTATGCTGCTATTGCACTGAACTAAAAACATGCTTCTCCTTAGCACAGGGCCATAGCACTGTGAATCTAGCGTGGTGCTTGAGGCCAACTGATTACATTCATATCCAGTACCTAAACCTTTACTGGGTACTTAGTTAAACACATTCAGTTGGGAGCTGGTTTAAGGAAGTACCAGGTGTACCAAGGTGTTAACTGTAAGTGCATGCTGCTTGTAAGTGTGTGGTAAGATGAGAAGTAGCTTGATGTTCTGCAAGCTACAGGAGGACCTCAACAGATATTAGTTTGGAAGACTTAGCGGGTCTTTGTCTTACTGATGCCCCCAGCCTCAGTATAGGGGTGGGTATAGGGGTAAGCTGATGCTTAACCATGAAGGAACAGCCATGGGCCTGAAATGATTCTGTGTGGTTTGAAGGAAACAGGGGCTGTAGTAGTTTTATGAAGGGCTATAAACAGTACCTTCACTACTAGTTTAAGTGGAGGTTCCCAAATAGTGGCATGCAGAATGTACAGTGTTGGAGCATGTGTTCTTAAGGGCAGTTACAGGAAGACTTGCTGAGGGGTAGTTATCCATCTCACTGTAACTAGGCACTGTAAGAAGCTTCTGTCTGGAGGCTAAAGACAGTGAGCAGCTGGCACAAGAGCTGTGACAGCATTAGGCACTTCTGAGAGATGTTAGACCTAGCTTGAAAACAAATGAATTCATAAGTGTTACACTAGAAGGTAGCAGTGAATTCCAGATGCAGCCAAGTCTAGTCCATGCTTCTAGATGGCCAGAGAGCTCTGAACTAATTTCAAGTAAAAGCAACTCTGAGAAAACTTGGTCCAGCTCTGCTGTCAGGGTCAGTGCCTGTAAAGCATGTTTAGAAACATCAACTTTAAATAGTAATATAAAGAGTGAATATAGATAAATACCTGCTTAGGTTGAGCCAGTAGATGTTTTCTCCTGGTTCAGATGTTCTCTTTCCATATCTGGAAGGACAACAAGCAACAATTTAACAGACTTGGAGTAGACACAAAGTTAGACTAACTTGTATAACACTGAACATGCACGAGTTGTACAGAAAGCATCATGTGCATCCAGACGATGGCTCTCGCCAGTGAGATTTGGTTAGCTTTGGTATTTGCTGCAAGTGAACACTGCCCTCTGCCAGAGCAAAACTTTTGAAGATGTAGATGCATCCTTGGAGTAAAAAATTCTGTTATAGAACTTGGATTGTTTGGAAGTGAAGGCTAAACTCTCAATGATTGACTTTCCTGCGTGTTTAGTGTCTGCTGTTTTGGCTTTGTTTCAGCACTTCTGGAAAGCAGGCTCAGCTGCTCAGTCCAGCAGTTACTGCTGTAAGGCATTTTTTAATCTGTATTACCTGTTAGAAGTTTGTCAATGGTGTCCGCTACAAACTTTGCATCCTCCATAGTGAAACACATTGGGGGCTTGAATTTAAGTACATTTCTTCCTGGCCCATCCGTACTCAGTAGGATATATTCTTCCTTAAGCCTGGAAAGAGCAGTAATAGAATTATGTTCACCTTTGGCACGTAGCTCAGAAAACTTTAAAAGCATCATAATGGTGGCTGTCCAGACAGTACTCTGCAGTGCTGACTGGTGCTAATTTGCTGTACTTCAGCAGCTACTGAATGGCAGGTTGCTTTGAAACTGTGTGCTTGTCTAGCACACCGAACAGCCACGTGGTTGTCGCATGTACCTTGTTATTAAATACTCTGCTTCTTCTGTGGCTGGGGTCCTCTTGGCTTGATCTTTAATTAAGTCCACTCCAATGAATAAGCCAGAACCTCTTTGAAAGAAATGTAAATAGTCTGTGTCACAAGAAGGAACTGCAAGTGAACTAAAGGAGTGAGAGAGACAGATAAGGTTTGGTCTCACAGAAGTCTGAGAATTGGGGATGGTTGTTGGCTACTGTTAAAAAAAAAAGGTATAGCAGTTTTGCAGAAGTGTGGTAGCTTGGTATGGGCTTGTCCTGTGCTGCCATTCCAAGTAGATAAATGGTAAATTATTTTTCATCCCACGTACAAATTGTGTTCTTTGTGCACTAAACTATCTTTGTTTAAACTTTTGTCTTGGCAACTGATAGAAGTGTTATTTCCTAGAGATGTACAGAAGTTAATAAAGCTAAGCTGGCCTAGAGTGGCCAAGTTTATCTGACTTCGGATTAGTTCCAGTCTGGTTTAATCCAGTGGACAGTAGGCTGCTGATTTTTAATTGCTAATGCCACAGCTCTGAACAGTTTCATAAAACTACATTTTTTTTAACTTGGTCACAACAAACCAAACAAAAGGCAGCTAAAACTGTAAATAAGGCATTGATACCTGACATCACCAATGATGGGGTGCTTGAGTTTTTGCTCCTTGAGTAGCTTCATCAAGAAGTTGCCAACTTCTGTGGCATGAACCTGAAGCTGTTCCTTCTCTATCACATCTAAGACAGCCAATCCAATGGCACACGAAACAGGGTTTCCTCCAAACTGAGTTCAGGAAAGGAACACGTGCAGTCTTGTCAACGAAAGCATAGCATCAGTGGTAACAGGAGCACACTAAGATTTATATCTGATAGTCAGTACTTAGAAAGCTAGGTACCAGAAAGATGCACAATTAACATAAGCAGTAACTAACTGTGTGGGTGATGAAGATTAATTAGAAACAAACTCTGTGATTCTCATTTTAGTATTGACTCCTGTTTAAAAAGAAAAAGACTGTGGTCAGTTTTTACTTACTGTGTTGAAATACTCTACTCCTGTGGCTGCAAATGCTTCCGCAATTTCTTTTGTTGTTGCTACACAGGCAATAGGGTGCCCATTACCTATGGGTTTCCCCATAGTGACTATGTCAGGTATAAACTCTTCTCCCTGAAGCTGGAATGCCCAGAAGTGCTTGCCAACCCTGCCAAAGCCGACCTGAATTTCATCAGCAACAAATACACCTCCTGCCTTGTGCACGTGCCTGTAACATAACAGTGACTGCATGCTAGGAAGAGAGTGAACACATATTTTGTGTTTCGCAACACACAGAAAGCATTAGTTTACAAACTTCTTGAAAACAAACTTTGTGAAGGAAAACTTCCATACCACGTGTTTAGAAAGAGGCCTTTGCCCCACTAAGATTAATGTAAAAGCATTCATCTTTCCTATGCATGTAAAGCTGTGTGCCACAGGAGACAGAAATTCTCCTGTCATCTGTATGCAGGAGAGATGTTACATTTTACAAGTGAAGGTAATGAATGACTGACTACTCACTCTGCAACCTTCTGAAAATAGCCTTCTGGGGGGATGATTTGACCGCCAACGCTTGGCAGGGATTCAGCAAAGAAGGCAGCAATCTGAAACACACGTACTGTGTAATGACTGAACACACAGTACAGACACTTGTGGAAGTTGTGTTAGCCGTCAGCATTGACAAGCACCTGTACTGATCTTTTATGCAAGACAGAAGGTCAAAGAAATCACTTCTTACCTTTCTGCCTTTCTTATGTGCTTGCTTAATAATATCTTTCACTTCATTGGCATAGGCTGTTACTGGATCTTCATGGTCCTCCCTGTATAGTCCTCTGTATGTGTCTGGAACAGGAGCCTATGCAAAGGAGCAGTATTCTGTGTTCAGTAAATCATAAATAAGCCTTCATTTAATTTAATCAGTAGTTATAGGCTGAAGTACATACCACGTGGACCCATTCCTTTTGTCCTTCTAGATTTCTGAATTTATATGGGCTTATGTCAATCAAGGATGTCAGATGTCCATGGTAAGCACTTAAAAACAATCAGCAGAACTGAACAGTAATTTCCTCATTATCAAGAGTTCTTTAGGCTTAACATTACTGACATCTAAGCAGTAGATGAGTTACATCACCTGGTAGGATTACAGTTACTAGTGAGAACAGCTGCGGGATTTCTAAGCGATGCAGGCAGACAGCAGTCCTTGGCACTGGTTTTCCAGAGCCAGCAAGTGGGATCACAGCAGTGTAAGTCACAGATAGATAGATAGTATTAAAAGACTACAGCAGTTGATGTTCCTGGCCTGCTTCTGAATATCCTCCAACAGTGGAATTTTTGGTTTCTCTGGACATCCTGCTCTAATATTTGACCACCTTTATGGCAGAAGAGCATTTTCCTATGTCTCATCAGAATTCTTAAGGTTTCTCCTTCTGTCTGCTGTCTCTTTTTCCTGTCACTGTGCAGCTTCAGACCTGGCTTTGTGAGGTTTTTTTTTAATGCATTCTCCTTAGAATAAACAAACTCAAGGTTTTGAAACCTCAAATCTAGAGCTTCCCCTCCCGTGGTGACAGGCCAGTGCTGGCTTTGTTTCAGCATGGCAAAGCCTAAACTGCTGGAGAGCCCTAGCTGAATGCAGTCAGTACTGCAGGAGTGGTCTCACAAATACTGAGCAGAGGAAAATTCTCCCAACTTCTTAGCTACATTCTACAATAACAAGTGCTCTGACCACAGATATAAGCTGAGCCTGTAACCTACAGTAGATAAAATTGCCAACATACTTACTGGTCTAGAACTATAACGTCCTCGTGCTTTGTAAACTGTCGTGCCATTCTGAGGGCAAGATCATTAGCCTCAGATCTGTAATTGAAAAAACTGGTGTTTAATTGCGGATACCTGAGGTTTGAAACTTGCAGAGAACACAGAACTAGATGCAAGGCGCTGACAGATCCCTGAGCAATCAGCAGTGCTCTGCACTCATTAGGTAGAACTGCTTAACAGAGTAGAATCCATCTTCAAAAAGCTGGATGGAACTACATGGAAGCAGTTTCCTTTTTATTTTAATGTGTAGGTTGCTTGGGAATACAGGAGCCCCTCGCAAGCAGAAATGTGCATTGTAACACTGAATTTTGAAGACATGTCAGACCAGAAACAAACACAGTAAACCCTTATGTTAGTGTAGTCCGAGACCTTAGAATAAAAAGCTATACAAATAAAGCACTAGCTCAGTTTTCTGACAGACAGCTTGGTAAGTACAAGCTTTAGAGCTGCAGAAACTCTAACTGACAACAGTTTCTTCATAATCAAGCAACTTCAATTCCTTTTGTTTTTTTTAAATGCAGTCATCACTCCAGAGCCTGCAGCTGGCTGCTGAGGTACTTGTCTGTATGTGACCAGGGCAAAAACAATAGCAATTCTGATATATCTGACTTACCCAGAATTCAAGAAATAAAAGGTGCACAACTTCTCAGGTAGCTTTTCTGAAAGTCTCTCTGCATAATCAGTCAAGTTGTCATGAAGATAACGAGCATTTGTATTCAGCAGTTGGTTTTGCTCGTGGGCTGCTTTTACTACATCGGGGTGACAATGTCCAACTGCAGGAGAGGGGGGAGAGAGGTTTGAGAGTTCGTTACGCATGGTGTCTTTTAGCAGGCACATACCAACTTTGTGCTTATGTTTCTCTTAACAGTACAGAGCTGCTGTCAGTGATGTTCATGTTTGATGAGTTAGGCATTAATGATGTTATCAGCATAGGACAGCATTGGTACGCCTCGAAAGCTCTCATGGAAAACTTCCATTGTTCAGAAAGGTTTCAATTGGTTGTTGTATTCCAAGGCTGGCAGTTTAATACAGAAAGTTGATATACTGAAACAAACTGCCTAATTTTGTACTTTGAAATTAGACATTTGAATAGCTGTATTTGCAGATAAGCCTTGCCATCAAATAATTACATATTGTCAATATGTACTGTCATTACATATTGACAGTAATACACAGTACGACTGTCAGCCCTGAGCAGCAATTTCAAGTACTGTAAGAAACAATGCACTGCACTGGGCTGTGGTCCTTCAGTAGTGCCCTCAGCAACACCTGTGGGTACCACAAACTGCCCTCTGTTCATTTTACAGTCAGATGCTTGACCTGAATTTTCTCACGCAGGGCTCTGTGGAGTTTAGATAAGTACTGTTCTGTGAAGGTAGAACAGGAAGCAGGTCTGGAAAGCATCATGCAGAAATCCAGACGTGAGCAGAAGTTTCTCAAACTACAGGCTCAGTAAAAGTTTCTTCCACTTTTCCAATTAAACAACCACTTCCCCCAGCACAATGGAACAGTGGTAAAAAGTACTGATTGTTCCTTGCTCTGCTTAGTAAAACATGGTATTAAACAATAGAACTTCAGCTTACCGTGAGCAACATTGTTTATGCAGTCAAGGTACTGTCTTCCATTCTCATCATACATGTACTGGCCTCTTGCCTTTACAATCTTCAGTGGATCATTGGGATAAAACAGCTTGCAAGAAGAGCTGTGTAAAGCATCAGAAAGCAAAATAAGCCTTAGTGAAGTCCCCCAGTCATCTAGTAATGCTCTCAGTGTAGTTAATCAAGAGAAAGACAACTCCCACTGCAGCAGCACATGCCATCATCCTCCTCCTGGCCCCTAAAAGCTTAGGATGGAGAAAAGAACAGTCTTTGTGCTCTGACTCGATAGCCAAGTTTTGTTAGGCTTGTGGGCACAGCAACCCACTTCTGACCAAAAAATCCTTCACTGGCAATCCCCAGCCACAGCACAGACAGGACTTGGCTCTGAAGTTTCACCTGATCGTAACTACGGTTCCTTGGTGTCCATGCTGGCTGCCCTCCCTGTTCTTTAAACTATTTGTGCCTGTCTCTTATTAATCACTTTTATTATACTGTTAGTATTCTTACTAAAGGCACAGCACAGCTGATTCTTACATCTGTACAGAGCTTCACTAACGCTAACAGAAGCCTTGAGCAATTTTATTTAAAAGTCTGGGCCTGCTTAAGTGAGCTTGTGTTGTTTCACTTTTTACACGTGTTTGACAGATTACATTGAAACGTCTGCCTAAGGAGAGCTGCAGAATTTGACACTGAAGGACAGTGCCAACCTGTAATACCTCGTTTAGTAAATACTGCTTAGAAAAGTAAAAGGGAAATAACACTATATATTGAGAAATATCAATTAATTAAGGAAGCTGGTGTTAAAATAAGACAGTAGTTCACTGTGTCCCCCCCTTCAGGAATCCGACACTGTCCACATGCACTGGCAGTAGGATGACAGAACAAGTTAGTCAGTAAAATCACGCTGACAGTTCAACCTGTGCTAAGAAAGCAGTAATGAGGCCGGGCTGGATCCTCGTCCCCAGGAGCAGAGCAAATGAGTTACAAAATAATTTAATACACGGGATGGTATCCTCAGCTCAGTGCAGCTAGCACAGATCTTGTTGCAGCATTTACCCCAGCCTGCTTTCTGTTGGCACAAGGCTTTACGGATGGAGGTAGCCTTCCTTTCCAAATACGTAACATTCCTGCGGTCAAACAGAAATGCTCTTGCTGCCATTCCAGTAGCATTCTCCAGAACCAAGAATTTTTAAAATTGTTTGGAACAAAGCGAGTGATTGAAAGCCTGGAGATAAGTCTTGTGCCTAATTCTGGTATGTTAATTCTGACGGTTTTCAGTGCTATGAGAGCTCTGACAGTTGGGCTCTCATTCTGGGTCAGCAGCACCAGGAGCCGCGTGGTTTGCTTGCTTAGAGCCACGCGGCCAAAGATCCGCTTTGTAAGCAGTTCTAAGGTCCGACAGCCACGCCGTGCCATCCGATCCGTGTTTAGAGGGATCTCGATGCCTTAGTTTCATAACCTTCCTTAAACGCTAATTATACGAGTAAAGCCCAGGCTCCGCTCGCTCTCAGCACCGTCTCTATCCCAAAGCTGAAACACGGGAGCAGGGAGCGCTCATAGCCCCGGAGCGCTGTGCGCACAGCCCCGGCCGCTCGGTGCCAGCCGCGCTCCGCGGCCGGCAGCGCCGGGGCACTCGGTACGGACGCTGCCGGCACTTACCCGATGAGCTGCCGCCGTAGGGACAGAGTCTCCTGGCGAGAGCGCTGCACTCGCCTCATGGCCGCCGTGTCCGCGGCCCGGCCCAGGCGGGAGGAGCCCGCGCGGAGCAGCAGCCCGCCCGCNTCGAGAAGCTGCGATTTGGCGAAGCTTAGGGATGGAACATCGCTCCGGGCCGCGCTCCCGGCCGGCACCTTCCGGCAGCGCCCCGAGGTGCGCCGCCCGCCCCGCCGCCGCTCCCCCTGCGGGCCGCCGGCCTGCACTGCGCTCCGTGCCGGAAGGCAGCGCTGCAGCTCGAGGCCCCGGCCCCGCCTGCTCCCGAGCCCGCCCTCAGCAGCACCGAGGGTAGCGCTGTAACTCACCCGTGCTTTGGCCTCCCCTCTGCCTGCCGGACTGGGCTCCTCTGGCATCAGGAGTGGTGACTTCACCCTGCAGGTCCTGTTCGCCCTGGGAGGTTCTACCAGCACACAGAGGCTGGGGCACAGTGCTGGGACAGTGCTGGCAGCGGCACACGGCTCGGAGTGATTTGCGATGGTAGCTTAGGGGTTAGAGCTGTAGTGTTTAACACACTGCACTCCTTAAGCAAAAGTACAACAAACCTCTTGTATGGTTGTGCTCCTGTGTTAAGTCTGCTCCCCTGCAGCTGACCCAGAGGCAGCGGGTGGGATAAAAGCCAAACACCGCCGTCAGGTGAGAGGAGACAGTCCTGGTCATGTTGGGATGGAATTCCTTAAAGAAAAACACAGAGATAAGAACCAGAAGGGATGTGTATCTGGCACTCTGCTGCTGTAGGTGCTGTATCCCCAGCAGACCCATCGGTGTGCTTCATTCTAAAAGACACCAGATTTCTATTTTTTCATTTCAAGTATGTGTTTGTATTCATTTGTTTTAAACTGACAGCAACTGAGAGGACTCGGACCATTTGACTACATACCCAGCAGACCAGAGTTATTTTCAGTTGCAGTTATTTGGTAAACACAGGAACAAGTTTCGTGTTAATATGGGGAATCCCAAACCAAATTGCCATAGATTTAAAACTACGCTGAGCTTCAGTGGTAAAACTCAGATGTTGCATAAGTCAGTTTTGAACAACTGAAATGAATTGAATTGAAAGACAGTAGAGGAAATACGAATAATGGCCATTATTATCTTTATTTGAACTCTTGTCTGGTTAAGATACTTTGCAGCTATTTATAACAACATCCAGAACATTTACAATTTGCTTATTCTTGGTTACAAATGCAGAGTTCATTATACATATTCACACAATTGGGAAAGCAACCTGTACAGAGAGACCATTTCTAAACATCGAGTCTTTGCTTTTGTTACAGAAAGCACAAGGAAATGTTTTTGGAGGTCTCGAGCTGACGTGCTGTCCATTGCAGCTTTAAGCTAGAAATACACACTGCAGGACTAATTAATAACCACTTTAACGTGTTAAAACAATGCTTATGAAATACTGTCATTAATGCCTTCATTTTTAAAACAGTTGTTCCCCAAAGCAGTGAGTAAATAGAACACTCTTCATGGCATACACGATTAAAAATTACAACATGTTGCAAATAGAAACATTACGCACATTTTTTTTTAGTTTTTAGTATTTATATGTATTTATGTGTTTTTTAAAAGTGGCACATTTTACAGAGGCTTACTCAGCTTTGCATACGATACCACGTAGATACAGCCACACAAAGTACTGCTCAGGGTGCCCAGCATGGACACAGGTACTGCACACAGCCCTGGCAGCTCTAACAGCCGCCCCGAAGCGACGCAGCCATTCCCATAAATAAGGCACAACTTAGAGGATTAAGCCTTATCAGCATAATTTCAAACAGGTACAGATAAAACTCATCTTGCATACCTTTCTCTCAGATGTGTTATAAATAAGTCGGATTTGCAGTTAGGTTTTCATACCAGCAGCTAGTTTCTCTAATTACATCATTTCAGAAATGGCACCTAAATGTAGAGGACAGACCAGCATTAAAAGATCTGCATGCCCAAAGCAACTTAATGCAGCAGAGCTGGTGGCTTTCAGTTCTGACTGGTATTTTGTGCTGAATATTTGTCAGATTGAGCATTTTTGGTTTCAGTAAGATACCAAAGAACAACCCCAAATAGCAATGCAAGAATTGCTATGTTATGAAATTGCCTATATAATGGCATTTCATCTATGAAACTGCCCAGCAAGTGCAGCAGGACTCCAGCTCCCATTCTAACTAATGGCAACTTAACCATCTCTTCTGCCTGATTTGGAAATTCAGTGGGTACCTGCAAAACCAGGTCCTACCTTTTATTTCACAGCAGAAAAGCAGATTTGATAAGCATCCCCTTCATAAACTCATGTAAAATGCACTTTTAAAAGTTAAATGTACAATTAAGTGTTTAAAAGAACACAAAAGCCCACACGTTCCTTGTGTCATTTACACAGAAGTGTATTTCAGACACGTGGGACATCTCCATTTTAATCTCCATTAACAGCCATGTTATATAAGAAGCCACACACGGACACACAAGTTCACTGTGTCTGTTCCATGAAACAGCAACTGAGAACTCCTACCACAGCTCAGCGAACAGGCATTAATTGTCCTAAGACACAGGAAAACCGCAAATGTTAATGCATTTCTTATTCTACTCTGCTGTCAATAATGCCACTTCTTATGCATTGAAAACTCATGTTTCCCAGCTTCCCTGCAGTTTTCCCCCAGGCCCTCTGCAGCAGTGTAGAGTCCTAAGGTCTATCAAGGCCATCTCCCATTCATTTCCAAGTGTCAGGTTTTCAGCACTTGCTTTAGCTGCAGCCTACGCAGCAGTCAGACCCTTCTGGTGTGCCCTCTAATGAATGAAAGCATGAGAAAGCTGCAGTGGTTCACTCGGGAACACTAGAAGTAACGTTAAGTTCACAGGTACAGACTATGTACTCACTGGTTTGCTTCAATACAATACATTACTTTTTTTCTCCCTCCAGCTGTTAATGAACAAGCCTAAACGTTGTTCTGTAAGGTTGCTGAGCTCAGCGTATGCCACATTGATTGTCACACTGAAGTATCTTAGGCCTCTTCAAATCTTATCCAAATACTTCATCTCACTTTACAGTCTACCTGGTTAAGCCTGGCTGTGCTTCTAAACACACCAACAAGTAGGTGATGAGTCAATCTGAGGGCCTGCAGTGAGGCCAAGTACAGTAACAGGGCCTTTCCTGCACCCCAGGACACCCTGAGGATGGTGGGACCAAATCTGCACCTGGCTGTGTTGGTGTAGGTCGGACCCAAACGGATCCTGGTTCAGCCAGATGCATACAGTATTCATCCAAGAAAAGCGGCCTGGGGACGCTTTATTTTTAATCACGAGTTGTTACTAATATTTTTGCATATATTCATAAAAATCTATTGTCTGTAAGGAAAATAATTCAGAGCTTTCAGTCTAAAATTTTAGAATGGAAACTTGGCTGGCAACCTCCTTTTATTTGCGTAACACTTCAAATTAATGATCTGGGCGACAATTAGATTAAAAAGAATAACGATTGTGTTTCCCAAGAAGAAATGTAAGAGTTGGGCAACAGATGGAAGTTTGTCTGAGCACTCCTGTTTTGCAGTGACTGACTCGAACCTCACCTAGCAAGGTGTGTCTGTGCCTGCGTATGCAGTCATGAAGGAGCAGTGCTGTTATTTTTGGGGTAGGGATGATTTCCCATCATAGCACCGAATTTGTTTCTGCTCAAAAGAGACGGCCTCTAGAGGGCAGCATGAAATCAGCATCCAATAACCAGAAAAGCCACACTCTAACATGCCTTTATGGTGAATTTAGGGGACGCGTGTATTGAGAGCAAGGATGGCTATTTACCATTACAGTAAACCTGAGATTTTTCTGGCATTTTAGCATTGTAATTAAGCCAGGTGTTACAGCTGGCTGAGTTCTTTCATTCTGGCCCCCAGACCAGCAGACAGGCTGTCCTGCATGGAAGCTGATAAACAAACACGGGTAACTATAACGATCAGAAAGGCCTGCCCAGCATCCTGTGTCATTCTCTGTGGAATACATTTCATCATTGCATAGCCTGCTTTGAGCCACTGAAACCTCACATACACTTTGCTGGCTTGTTAATTTCAAATGCAGAATGTATGAACTGACAGAAGATAAAAAGCTCAGTTAAGTACTTTAGGTTTTCTAAAAAGAAAACACATTAGGAAGTCTGTTACTATCATAAGAAACATTGCTGTTTTTAAATGCACAGGAGAAAAATCCGTATGAAAAGAAATTCATTGCCATTATATAACAGCAAGGATTAGAAGCAGAGTATTAACAAGTCTTCCCCATGAAAAGAAAACCAAATATATGGCTTTTTTTTTCTTCTTAAGCTAGAATCCTAGTGCATTTGGTATTAGGTCTTGGAAACAGTTTCAGTTTGGAGTCAGACTGGATTTTATCTACCAGCTGTTTCACAGCCCAGAGAAATAACGGTGAACTAACCAGTCCAGCCTGCAATTAGGCCAGCTGCAGAACTCTAATTAACCCCACCTGCCCCCACCACTTAGGCTCACACCGTGGCAAGAGCCCTTCTGGAGCTGCCAGCACACTCCTGGCACCGGGCCGGACCTACAAACACGGGCATTTTTGGCCACCAAAATACACACGCAGCCGAGCTCCGGGCACTTGGCCGCACTCACAGCAACACCGTTCCTGGAGCACAGACGGACCTCACAGCTGCTTGTCCTGTTCCTGGGAGCAGGCAGACAGCGTTATCTGGGCCTAATGGGAATCACCACACTTGTATAGCCAGTTACACCAGACCACTGAATGTTGTTCTGTAAACTAGAAAACTGGGAAAAACATGAGTTTGGCTTGGCTTAATTTCCCCCAAGACATAGAACTTAAGTGTTTTAACCCAAATATTTGTTCACTGATGAATCCACAAAGCTCACACATCAGCCACTGTACTGATGGAGATAAATCAATTGCTCAGTCACAGTGACCTACATTTCATCACATCACTCATCGTTATTGCTACTGACATCTAGTGGCAACACTTAGCTGCATTTTAGAGTTCCTGTAAAACATTCTTACGTTCCTTCAAGCCAGAAAAAAAGGGAGAATTCCTGAGGGAGAAATGCACTGTGCTGTGAGTGGCTGAGATCATTCCTGAGTTTGGACTGAGACCGCCAACACTGCCCGAAAGTAAAACTTATCTTTGTGAGCTGTTTGCATATTCCGTGTTCTAAAAGGACCTACATAAACATTTTCATATGGAAAGAGAAAATAATCAACTGATCTGGCATGAATCTGCTGAGCAAAGCGCATCCTTTTTTAACTCTTCCCAATAAGATCACGACTGCTGTGAAACAACTTTTCGTTTAACAACCTCCCCTAAAAACATGTGCGTGGGAAGCACATGGATCTAAATACATTTCCTCTTAGACTGTGCAGTCAGTGCAAAGTGAACAGTTACTCTAATATGGTTTTTCAGTTTGTGCTGCATGATGGATAAGAAACACTGAGCTCAGAATGCACAGGCTAAGCACAGTGGTCCCCGTGGAGGACCAGGAAGGACAAGGAATGCAGGTTGCAACTGCAGCCTCTGGCAGTATTTGTGCCTGAGGATCTGTACCGTGCCCTGTGCCCTGCAGCTCTGCTTGCCACGGGTTTCAGCTGCTTTGGTGATGGTAGGGACTGCCTGGGACCAGCAGACCTGTAACCAACCCCCTACTGGTTAGTTCCTCATAGCTGGTGAGCATAGGTGCCACGTACTGCAGGACCCGTCCCTGCCAGCACTTCCCATGGGAATGAAAGCAGCAGCAGACCAGAGAAGCTGCTTTGCACAGGCCTAGACACACGCAGTGTATCTGATGCATCCTGAGCACACCAAACCTGCTGCTAGCGCATAGGTGGACCTGCTTTGTACGTGCAGGATGCACCATATCCAGTGTGCAGCATAAACCCAGCAGAGGGCCTTCACCTGGGGATTTTCCAATGTTACCTCTGCAGTGTCCGTCAGCCGAGGTGGCAGCACTGATGGGTATGGATCAGCCCCAGCCCCGCACTAGGATGCTGCTTCCAGCCTTCCTCCTGAGCTGGCATGGGAACGTTACGAGGGGACGGGGAGGAAAAACCCCCATGAAGAAGTTCAGTGGCTTTAAAAAGAGCTCTCCTGCTCTGCTAAGAGCAAATGGCGTGGGTTCTGTGGCACCAGGCTCTGTGTTGGGAGGGGGAAGGCTACCATGCACAGAGGTTAGAGCAACAGGTAAAGCATGTTCTGGTATTCTGTATCAATGTTTTGCAGGCCTGGCAGTGGTCACAGTTGATGCCTACAAGCACTGGATATTCCACAAGTTGAAGACGGAATACTGACTTGTTTACCTGAAGATAATAGGACTTCGGGGGTATTTCCTCAGAGAAAATATAAATTTTAATATAATTTCATAAGCTTTGGAGGTTAGCTTGTCTTGTAGCTTCAGTGATATCAAACTTCTTTGAGTAGGAGCTAGATAGAAAGCTGTTTAGTTTTTGCCAGCATATGTAAAACAAGACTTTTCTATCTGCATTGTAGATTGTTTGTGGACACTTCCAGATTCTTGTGCTTTCTGCAGTCATTCTGGGGACTGAACTCTCATTGATATCGATAGAGGTTCCATGAACAGGACATCTGCAGGATACCAAGTGTAGAAGCCCACGGTGTGGTTTGGAGTAGTGAACTGCTTTAGTTTGGAGATGACTGGGGGAGATGGGAAGAGCAACTGTACATTAAGGGAACAATTACAGATCTTCTTCCCAGTGACATCAATGAGAGATTTGCCTTCGACCTTCCACAGAAGAACTAGCTTTAATTTGGGACAGCAAAGGGGTTTTTCAAAAGCATTAAAAGCCAGTGGGAGCTCTTTCAGCAGCTCCTTTTGCCTTTAAAAACCCTCACACCAAAAGCGATAGCTAACATCATGAAATGGAAGTAAATAAAATGCATTTTCATTGCTGTTTGAGTTACATAATTCTTGTTTCTTGATTTGTTAGTTGATCTGAATCGATTTAATCTGTACAGTGACCAAAAATGTGGTCAGTAACTAATTGGTAAAGATGTGAAATATAGCCACAAAGCAAGCAGCGTGTAGGTTGTAGGCCCTACCTAGGCAGTGAACAAAGCTAGATAACAGAAGATTACTGCCTACGTCTGTAAATCTTTTGTGTCCACTCTGACCAAGCCAACGTCAATTCAGCATTTAACAGCAGACAACAAATGCTCCCAGCTGACTGAAAGGATAAGCTCAAGAACAACTAGGACACAATCACCAGCCATCAGAAACCTCACCCTGTGTGGAGCATCGAGCACACTGCTGCTGCTGTTCACAACACCAGGGCTAGCATTACTTACACTAGGATGGAGCTGTGCAGAGCATGTTCCCCCTGGAGCCATCAGTCACATCTCCTCCCACTGGTCCTGCAGCACCAGCTGCCCTGAGATGCAGAGGAACCTCCTCGCAGGTTCAGATCTACTCAGTGCACCAAAAATGACTCCTTCTATCAACCGGTTTGTCAGCACAAAAATCAGGCTCTTAATTTCACTTTGGCCTCCTACACAGAGCCTAGCAACTTCTACTGGGCTAAGGCATTTCCTCCAGAAACCATCTGTGAAATCAGAAAGGCGTTAAGGCCACGGGGATTCATTCCATCACCGCTCTGGTTAGGATTAGCCAGACTCACCATTAAAAAGCCAAGGCTTGTTTTATGTGATTTTACGTAGCTTCCACTTCAGCCATTGGATGCATCTTTGTACACCTTTCTCTGTTCAGTTTAAGAACTTATTGCTATAAAGTATCTCCTCCTTGTAAAGGAATCTGATTGCCTCTTGATCTTCATTGTAAGCTGAACAGACTCTGCTGTAAGCTTTTGTGTTCCCTGCAAAATGATTTTTCATAGCTTTTTACTGCACAATCCCTGTTTTTCCAAGATCTTAAGAAATGTCACTTGTAAAATGTTTGCAATTGTTTCCTTTTTAAATTTCTCTCATCAATGCAATATGTAATAGAAATCCTAAGCATCCTTTGATTCATTACCTTGCCCTGCATGGATGTGCCTGAGACAAGTTAAAGAAAGAGACCAAAAAAAGCATTGAAAGAGGAGGACAAGAGGAGCGTGCAGAGCTACACAGACCACAATCAAACCACATAAACACAAGGAAATCAAATGCAAGTGAATCCTACAGACCAAGACAAACACTCCGAACTCCAAGTTTTGGGAACCCCAGTAGCAACAGTATGCACTCTGTTGCTTAATGGAAGACTGCAGCAGAGTCCCTCCCTGCCCCACAACTGTTCTGAAAGCACTGCCAAGTTTTTGTTTTGAAATCTTGCAGTGGAGGTTTCTTAAAGAATCTGGGTTCTGCTGTAACAAAGAGCTGGCACGTCTTCAGCTGCAGACCGCAGAACAGGACCCAGAGGTGCTTCCTCTTGAGATCAAAGGTTATCTGATAGTAGCCAAGACATCCACAGGCAGTCCAGGTCACGTTTTCCAAAGATTTGCTATTTCCACCACAACGACAGCAGGTAGCAACAAAGGGAGCTTGGCTTTGTTTCCTCTGCAGGTTTGAAGTCCTTTTGTTTGACCAGATGGCATAAAGCAGCTTCTTCCACCCTTAGGGCTGCATCCTCTTTTTCTTTTTTATTTTCTGCCAGTTTTTTTCACTCTTTGAGCACACACGTGCAATGCAAATAGAGTTGAGAGCCAGGTTAGGACAGGGAGCCGGTAAGGCACACAGGGCAACGTGCTGTCTTAGTGCTGTTAGTTCACACAGCAGCATTAGCAGTGAGTTCTGGTCATTCCCAGCAAGTGTCATTGGTACCTTTATCAAATCTTGATGTTACCATGCGTATCTTACGGGTTTGAGAGCTTTACAGTATTTTCGAAGTCCATAAATGACAGAATCCAGTATAAAAAAAGGTCAATATATTACTGTTGAAGGGTTGTTTTCTTCCTTTTTTTATACAAAAATTAAAAAGATCAAAATATATCACATTATTTACACACTGTGCTTCATGCTTAGAGATCACTGAAAAAGAACACACAGACAAACATTTTAACCAAGGAGAAATGCTCCATTGCTCATCTTGTTAGTATCAAGACTGATAGTCAGATTTCTTTTCATATTAATAGTACCTCCAAATGATTTGGCACCGAATTAAAAACTTAAGACACTAAGGGCATGCTTATATCCTAACTGAGGGTTTGCGGCCAGTTAGTAACATGCTTGCTATTAACTGGTGGCTTTTGCAGCCTTAGCAAGGTTTTGGCGTGGCGTTCCTAGCAGCTGTGCAGAAAGCAGCGTGTGCTGTGGGCAGCAGGGCACGGAGGCAGGCAGGGCACTGCTCTCACAAGGCAAGGCACTGCTGGGCAGGCACACAGCCCGCTGCTGGAGCACAGCACCTAGCAGCTCCTCAGGGCCCACGCAAGGAGGTATTACCATTACTCTCACTGTACCTTGTGCCAACATCCTGCTACTGGCAGTCCGTCTGGTCCCTGCAAAACAGAACACATGGATTTCATTTCTGTTGATCCAAGTGTCAGAACCAAAAACCCAAAGCTCAGTCCTTAAACAATAAAAGCGTTAGCAGCGCGGTAAAAGAACGACCATGCACAACCAAGTCACTGTATCTGCACAGCAGCAAATACGCAGGCAGTGTGACCTGTGCGTCAAGCACAGCACAAAATCAAATGCACTCCGCGATAACAAAATAAAACTTGACACCTCCTTGCAACAAATAAGTGAAAACACACAGAAATCCGGAACCTCAATTAATTCAGAACCTGCTTTACAAAGTAGTGCTTTTGTGATCTGACCTATTTGTGGAAAGCATGATGTGGGAATGTATCTTCTGTTCATACGTGCTTCTTGAGTTGGGGTTGATACGTTTTTTAATGGCATTCTGTGTTCAGTTCGATCCTGCAGTACTTAGTTTCTTTAAGAAATCTCGAGTTGCTGAACTGACTGAAATCGGATAGGTTGTGGGCTGTGTGAAGGGAGTGCAAAACCTGTCTTTTTCTGATGGAGATGCAAGAAGAATGCAGAAATGAGAAAGCTGAAGGAGTTTACTTACCAGGAGGAAAACACTGACAAGGAAGGAGCCCTCAGAAGATGGATGGACTTTTTATGACCAACTTCTCAAGCTACGTTAGCAGAAATAGCTGACTACAGCTGCCTTTTCTGATGCTGGATTTTTATAAGGCTCTTGGATCTCTGATTGCATGAATTGCTGCATGTAGAGCTACAAAGAGCACACATGCACCCACCCTCCCCTCAGAACCATCTCCAAGCTAACTAGGGGTTGGACGCCACGAAGACGTGTTCGCAGCGGAGAGAACTGCTAATGCAAATAGGGGTCAAAATGCATTTTTACATTTTTTACTGTAAATGTCAGTCATCACATTTTTTGTATTCTGTATTGATTTTATATGTAAAATAGCCTATGCCCAATAAAAGAGATGCAGTGATGTAAGGTTACCCTCTCCAGCTACTCCTAGTGTGACAGGCCCAGTTATTTTCAGACTTTCCTATAACAGTACAGTAGTTGGAAGCACACACAGTTTTCTGCTGACACCAAGCCAGCATTTTGGCCCATGACATTTATTGGCGTGGTCAGGGGGTGAAGGGTAATGGGGACAACATGCAGATCAGTTCTGGCACCTGGAGACATCCTGACCTGGTGTGTCAGAGCACATCCCAACACACCAATGGTCACAGGGCCGATCTCCCCAGGCTTTTTTTCCCTTCTGCACACTCAAAATACCCATTTTGGCCATCAAGCTCCACGTTTCTACCACGCTTCACTTGAATGACTCCAGAACGACCGGTCAGCTCACACAGTGCGTCACAAGCCACGGCTGAGGCTCACACCCCAGAACTGAACAGAATCACCGAGAACCCCGCAGCCCCCCATGACTGTACAATGGGGGGAGAAGGAGGACAGCACTCCCAGGCAGCGTGCAACAGCTAATGGCAGCTAACGACAACTAACGACAATTAACCCATCATACACAGGCAGGAAAAAGTGCATCTGCTGCATTAACTGGTCACTGTAATCAGTTGTAGCAGAAATTCCCTTCTGCCCTTACAGTGCCTGCGATACAGCTTGACTTTGTGTATTCTGTACAGTTAGTATGGGACATGCTTAGCAAATATACCATCTCTGGGGAGTAAATACGAAGAGATGAAGCAGGCCTGCTGCTAATAATTGGTTTCTTTGACACATATGAAAGCAATTTAACTTTTTTTCTTTGAAAGAGCTTACTGCCCTTTTGTTTCTCTGAAGACAACTGCAAATCATCTAACATGCAGCGTTTTCTATGGTTAAAAAAATGAAAATAAAACAATGACCTCTTTTAGCTAGTCATGCAGAACCCTCTGGATCAGCGAGCAGAGCTTGAACCTCTCTGCGTAATCAGAGGATTTCAACCTGAGCTCCACAGTGCAGAGCTGACGCAGCAAGCGCCCTTTTAATGCCCAAAGGGCCCGTGACCTCCAGTCACAGCACCCAGGGCTGTTCACCGGGGCAGCTCAGCACCCAGCTGGTGCACAAGGGGAGCAGAACTGGGCCACAGGTGCCCAGAGAAACTGGTTTTTAGGATCTACTGTTGAAAAGAGTCAAGCAGCCCTGTGCGATCTCCCATGGCCTACCCTCCTTATCTAAAGGCAGTGGGAAGAAGGCATAACCCAATGGTGTCCCTCTCTGAGTGCCAAAGTGAAGCATCTTGTTCCAGCTCTGCTGTTTCACATTTCGTTCTCTCCTTGGTGGGATTCGCACCTCAGGAAGGGGCTTGGCCACAGCAGGACACACACAAGCCATGCAAGAAAGGGAAGAGCAGGTACTGTACCAGCAGGCAGGGCACGCTCACCCCATCCAGGCCTGGCAGACCTGGATCCCCATTGCTGCCTGTAATACTATGATCTCCCTGTTTAAGAAAAAACAACTGCTTGTTGAGAATGATAAAGGACACGGGAGTTACTTGAACAGACATCAGTGCCTGAGCAGAAAGGAGAAAGAATGGGCTCAGAACTTTGCGCATCCATTTCTGATGACACAGCAAATCAACAGAGTTGTTTTATGGCGGGGAGTTCACAGACACACAGAGGCTGTCATCTGGGAAATATCTTCTGTACTCAAAGCAGTGATTCTCATTTGAAAAAGATGAGGGTTAAATCATCCAGCATGTTGAGAGAGGAAAGGTGATCCATCAGAAACAAAATATTTGTAGCTCACATTCAATCTCCAAGTAAAATAAAGCACAGTGAATGAAGGACATTTTTGCTGGTACGGTGGAGTTCCACGACAGCTTTGATCGTTGTAGCTGTGCTGGTGAGGTGAGAAAGCCATACATTGAGACAAGAAATGTGTTTTTGGAGAGTTAAAGCAGATAGCTGGCACTGCTAGTTAAGTGCAGCTGAACCATGATGTAACAGTCACATTTGGGCAGTTTCAGTAGTTGACTCAAATTATTCTTTCATCCTGGAACCGCACAGCATTTTAAGGAATGGCTATCTCTGGTTTCAGTCTTTAAACGAACAGCAGTAAGTAAAAGGAGGTACATTTTAACCAGGCCAAATAACCAGGGCGAATTTTTTTCTGAGCCATACCAAAGGTTTGAAACATCCCAGAGAATCCCACCTTCCTCAGACCTGAACATCAGGGCAAGTTTTCTGGAAAGGCTGTTCGTGTACGTGCAGCACAACGGTGGCCCAGGATGCGTCTGAGAAAGGACAGAGCTGCTAGCTGCTATCTCAGCCTGAGAAACATGGGAGGTTTCTGATCCCAGAGGCACTTTTTGGCAGCCTCGGGGCTCATACATCACACAGCCTTGGCAGTATTAACATGCTATCAACACCAACCCACTTCCCCACGCGGGAGAGCTAAAGTCAGCATGGTCCCTGCTCAGTCTGGGGAGATGATGGGATAAAGAGCTGACCTGGCTTTCAAATTGCCTCCCATCCACTGCACGGAGTTACACCCCAATTGCAAATGTACTCAAAATCTAGGCAGGCAGCTTCACCAGGGCACACTATCTCCTGAAGAGCATTACTGAAGCCCATTGTTCCTGACTGCAGTAAGAAGGTCTCTACACAAAGATTCTTTATTTTTACTGCTGTGGCTTGTTCCCATCTGGCCAGTGAGGAGCCCTTAAAGCAAGCACTGAACTTCCAGCAGTGCAGATAAAACAAACCATTAAGAAAAGTGAGAAAACAATAACCATCTGCTCTGATTTACTGCAAACTAAAGATCTACCAAATCCTCCCTCCCTTTCCCGGGCTGCAAAGCTGCGTCCCCTTTCAGTCCCTGCAACACACACTTCAGATGAGCAGAGCAGAAGACGTACCACAGGGCAGGGTTGGTCTAGTCCGGGAGGGCCGGGTTCCCCCTTCTGCCCTTTGGCTCCTTTTCTCCCTGGTATCCCTCGCTCGCCCTGTTGTTGCAAAAGGAAAATAGTATCAGGAACAGAGGGGTGGCTGGCAGGGGAAACACACCTTGTTTTTCACTTTGCACAGTTATTGCAGCGTCCCACATTTCAGCCAGAGTAGGGATGCTTGCACTGGTGCAACCTTAACGGGGCAATTAAATGACTGAAAGTCTTCAGTTAAAGCAGGATAGCAATAAGTTAATAGGGTGGCTAAGTCACCAGTTACTGCTAGAGACCAGGTTGGTATCTGGCAGCAAGGAGTGTTGGGCAGCCCCTGCCAGCACTGCTGGAGCACCAGCTCCCAGCACGGCACCAGCCACCAGCCAGGCACCCTTTTATTTAAGGATCCCTATAACAAAACCTGACTGGGATCCAGTTTCAAGGTCTATAAACCAAAACTAACTAGCAATTCTTCCCAACCTGGAGCTGCCAGGCTGCTCCAGCTCCCCCAGTGTTTGCAGGCTGTCAAGGAGGGACAGGCTTGCAGAAAGCCCTTTCAAGCCAGCAGGGATTCATAGAATGTCCATACAAATACTTTGCCACAGTAAAGGCCTTACAGCAGTGAACAACGAAGCACTGGAGCTGGAGGGGAACCCATGCTGCAGGACATGAGAGCAGCAGCCAGTCCTGCCCCGGTTCGCTCATCCCCACCAGCACCCTTACAGCCATAACCCACTCACCTTCTCCCCTCTTTCACTCTTCTCTCCCTTTTCTCCTCTGAGACCTGGGAAACCCTGTTATGGAATTTTTTTGGTGGGAAAAGAAAAGGGTTGTAAGCTTACTTTGTGCATATCCCAGTGTCTCAAATCAACAGAAGCAACCAGCAAAGAATATGGCATTTTCTTCCTTTTTGTCTTTGTTTCTCATAAATTTATTGGGAAAGCTAGTGCTTTACCTATCCTGCTAATATTTCATCTATAAGAGACCTTAGTTTTCCTGAATCTGATACAACTATTCTCAACTGGGAGAAAAAGCCCCCACAGCACCTTCAGCTGAGCAGTGGTACCCGGTGTGGTACAGTACTGCTGTGCAGTGGGAGCAGCCATCCAACAGCAGCCTTGAGTTAAGCCTCTTCCTACTGACATTGTTCCATGGGTGCCCTAAGTAAGGGAGAACAGTCTATGCAGTGTTAGTTATGTATATTTGTGAGAACAGCAAGCAACCTCGATGGCCTTTACATGTGTGTGATTCACATTTCTACTGATCACAATTAACTTCCTCCATACTCACATCTAATCCCGGCTCTCCTGGCTTTCCCTGCAGTTGTAAAAACAAAAACAAGACACATTGGACTGATTTCAGCGCCGCAGGCAAAGATTCCCATTTGGTGACATACTACGTTTGGTGGAGATGTTGAGGGTTGCACACCTGTCTGTGCACTCAGCACTGCCCATCTGGGCATGATGTGCTCCCAAGTTGTTCAGGGAGCAACCACTACACCCAACTGCTGTCATCAAATGCTGACAGATGCTAGAAAACAGCAACTCATTGGAGCTGAGGTTCTGGAGATGAATGTTGGTAAATGAGCAATTTAGACTAGGAAGAAGCTTTGGCCATCAATAACCCGGCTTCTATGGAGCTCCAGCAGGGAGAAGGAGGAGATCTAACGCAGGCCCACACCAATGATTACCTTTTCTCCTTTGGTACCGGGTAAGCCAATGAGCCCTGGAGCACCAGGGAGACCCTTAAAGACAGTTAAAAGAAAGAAAAAAAGCATTAGGAAAGTTGCTGTAAGGCTGGGTTCTGCCAACAGTCAGAAATGAGATGTGGGGAAACAACTCACAGCTGGGCCCGCGTCGCCGTGCTCCCCCTTCTCACCGCTGTCACCTTTTTCTCCCTTTGCACCATCCAAGCCCTGCAGAAACGAAACACTGGCATCAGCCAAGCAGGACGTGGGCCTTGGGAACAGCCTCAGGTGGGAAGTTGGTGCAAAAAGGCAGGATTGTGCTCTCAGGCAGAGCAGTGCAAGCATAAAACCCACGGCACCAACCCCAAAAACAGCTGGGACAAGGACAGCCAAGGACAAGGACACCTCCCAGCAGCTCACACCCTTGCTGCTGTTAACATCTTCCTCTTGATCAGACCATACAAGAAATAGTTGAAAATAAAGGTTTCAGTATGTGGGTTTGGAAACCCAGACTTGCATGTGCTGCAGGCTGTCAGGACTCCATAGTGGATTTAAGATCATAAAACGTATCTGGAAGGAAGAATGGCTTATTTTCAAAAACACCAACTGCTGAACAACACAATCAAGGGATGTGTTGTCACAAACAGTGACAAAAAATCAGCCCCCAGAGCTGACAGTCCTTTGTGGTCCTGCAAATAATGCAACGGCAGCCTGGAAGCAGTGGGTGACATTTAATTTATTGACTTACTTTAGGCCCCTGGATTCCTGGAGGACCCTACAGGAAAGACAATGGTGCATTATAAGAGCAGAATTTAAAAACAAACCCCTACGTCTGCTTCCCAAACCGCTTCTTGCTAAAGTTACGGGCTGACAATGGCTGAGTATTTCTTTTTCAAGACAGGTGGTAGTTTATTTGGTTCTCCTACGTCAAATCAGTGGGAAGGAACTGTAAAAGGCTGCGTTGCGTTAACACACAACAATAAAATGCTGAAGAGTCAGCTCTGGAGGGAGAGCTGTGCAGCGGTGCAGAAACACTGTGTGGTTGTGAAGCATGACCCTGCGTGGTCTCCCCGAGGTGCCCATGGACCAGTGAGGGTCTCCCAGCTTTCCCGACACCCTTGGCAGCTCCTCGGCCTTTTGGAACACTGTAGGTACCAAACACCTCAGAAACCTGCACTGAAAATGACCGTGTGTGTCCACATCACTGCCCACATCCTCTCCCGCTGCAATCAATGGCAAAAAAAACTCACCCAGGCAAATTTGTGGGAATATCAACACCACGGTGGTGGGGAACCCAAATTGACAGCAGCCCAGATTAAACAGAACAAAACACCCTCTTTCCTTTCACTAATTGCATGGTATGACTCTGCAGCTCTGCTCTATTGCACATGCCAATGTCCCATCATCCTACCATGGGGCCGGGCAATCCGGGCGGTCCTGGCTCCGGGATGATCTGCATGAAGGAATTAAATGGCACATTAATGGGGCTGGGAACGGAGACACAGAGAAAGCAGGCAGCTCAGGAAGGAAAGCCTCACACAGCCCAGGACTGCTGTAGCCTGCCCTCTAGTTTAATAGAGGTAATCCAGGTATCTGCTAACCAAAGAGGTGCTCATAGAATTTGTAGGTAAATGGATCTCAGTGAGCACACAAGTCAGGCTGGGCCTCAGAAATGAGAGGCGTGGGCCACGCTACTCAGTACATTTGCTAGTTGCAAAACAGATACAATGGAAAATGAGGTCATTTTCCATATGGACACAAAGAAACCAGCCTTTTTGTTTATAGAAAAAAAATCAGAATTAGAGCTCACATGTCATTAATAAACACCTACAAAAAAGTTTATGAATTTTGATACCAAGCACAAGGCGTGAAAAAATAAAAACAGTGCAGAAGCCCTATAAAACAGCACAAAGCACTGTATGTTCTTAGAGCAAAACAAAATGGCAATCATATCTCAACCACCAAAGCAATGTCTGAAGTACCTATGCAGTGCCTGGTAATTTCCCTTATCTTCCCTAATACACAAACCCCATTTAGAGGGATCCCGAAGTTCTTGTGGAAAAGGGCTCTGCACTGATGCACACACCAACTCCCCCTGCCCTTGCCTCATGGAAGAGGCTGTGTGGTGCCAGTGCCTTACGTGGTTGTTCTGCAAACACGGTGATCCAGTGTCTCCTTTGTCTCCTTTTGGCCCATCTGCTCCCTAAAAGATACGGATTTTGCACTGAAGTGTCGCATCTCCCAAAAAGAACAAGAGAAAAATGCATCTGTCTTCCCTTAAATGCCATCCTCCCCTGCTCCAGCAATAGCTGGGGAGCTATTTGAGAAAAGGAGATTTTCTCCAGGCTGGAGCACGCATTTCATTTATTCTGAAATAAGCCACTATCAGCATCATTAGGAGCACTCCAAGTCCCCACTTCCTCCAGCTGAAGCAGTGTAGCATGGACAGGCCACTGCCCAGCTCAACAGAACCCAACCACACACCAAGGCTTGCAGGAATCAACGCACTGCAGCACAGCAGACATACCGGTGGACCTGATAAGCCCATTTCTCCCGTCTCTCCTTTCGGTCCTGTGATCCCTGCACTGCCTTGGTCACCCTTAGCTCCTTTGGGACCCTAGAATTTTACAGAAAACAGACACGGGTGTTGAAGAGAACCGACCAAAACAACCACCAACCAACCTATTTCTGCCTTTCTGCTGTTTCGTTTTTTTCCCCCCTTTCATTGCAGCGCCAACTCGTGAAAACATGTTTTAATGTTAAAACTCACACATACTGATTTTGCAGACACAGCAGAATTTCGCTTGGCCATAGCATGGAATGCAGCAATTTAGGGTTTGGAAGGTTTACGTCAGAATTTGAGACTGTCTCATGAGCAACTTGTAAAAGTAGCCCATTTAACTCAGCAGATGTGGACAAGAGCAGCATCTGCGTGCTCAGAGCTGAGCGTTTAACTCAGGGAGGTTCAGCATCGTAGGGCAGAGGGCTTTAGGGGCAGGCTGATGTTGGCTTTCAAAGGGGTGGCCACCACAGACATGCAGTTCACTTCTCTCTAACTCAGCTCCTGAGCGCTCTCCTGCACCATTCCACCCAGTCCAACCATGCCATGTACCTTTTCTCCATCCAGTCCAGGTGGACCTGGCAGGCCCAGCTCTCCCTGAAGCAACACAAAGAAAGCAGAGCCAACAGTAAATTAAATCAGTAAATAATTCCAGGAAAACATTTTGCGAGGAAAGAAGTTAATCGTTTATGGTGGTTATGGGTTGAGCACTGGAGGGTGAGGAGCAGCGGTGAGGACCACACCCAGATTTGATGGGCTTCACCGGCCCAGCACAACCTGGGCTGAGGTTGGGCAGCACCAAAATCCTGCCCTGTCCCATGTACTGACACACGCTGGTCAACAAATTGAGCTTTCTGTTAAAGAAACTATAGCTGACAGTAAGTTACTGGTGATCAGTTATGAATAAGGACAGTGGCAGTGCTGCAGCGACACAGTGACAGGGTGCAAGCATTGCCCCAGCATGTCAGTGTGGGGCAGGAGGTGGGCTCACACTGCAATCTATGACACTCCCAACCCCATCTCAGGCATTTTCCCCCATTTTCTTCTCCCTCCCACCCAAGGCAAAGTCTCTGGAAGAGGCCAAGGACCAAGGAAAGGAGAGCCCCTCTTGGCTGTTGTATGAAAACTTGCTTTTTCAGCTGAAGGAAGCATTAAGGAACATTTCCTTCACCACACACAGCCCCACGTCCTGCCTTATTTTAGCAGACATTTGTCCAGTCTCATTACATGACAGCCACTAATAAACACCCAGCTCTCTCAGCAGCATGGCCTGCGCAGCGGTGGTCAGCCTTACCTTGGGGCCTGGAGCGCCCTGCGGGCCTGGTGGCCCCGGGGGACCTGGTGAGCCCTAAAAAACAGCCAACAGAAGAGGCATGAGCACAACCGATTCGCCTTTCACAGAGCACACAGTATGCTCATGCCAGCACAAATACACCCATGAGCTCAGCCCCTGGCACTGAGGGTGTTGGTGTGAGGGAACACGCCCTGAGCCATGCAGCAGGCAGGGTGCTGTGGGGTGTCGGTGCAGCCCCACATTTGATTGTATCGTTTGCACACTTAAGCAACGCCTTCTTCCTGTGCTCTGCTGGGTACAGAGAACACAGAACACCTTAAGTTGTGATTTGCAAGTTATCTCAAACAGCAAACTCACAGTCTCCCAGCTGAAAAACAACCTCGTATCACACCTTTTGTCCTTCAAACATTATCACATTAATCACACTGGAAGCTGCATAAAGCAATCACTTCTCCAAGCTCTGTTCCCACATATGGTAAGCGTGCAAACAGACAACAAGCAGGAGAACGCCTATGGCCGAGCACTGTGGTGTGCTCTCGGCCGTGTCCGCATGCACACACGGGGACGTCCTGCAGATGGACTCTGCTGCAACTGCTGGGGCCACTCCGAGGAGCTCCATCCACAGCCTCCACTCACGGAGCTGCATGCTGTGCTCCTGTCAGAGCAACCCGTGCAGACATCTGGCAAATGGTAATTACCACCACTTTGTGTATCCCCGCAGCCTGTTATAAAACAATTAGGATGGTTCTCAAATGTGTCTGTAATTAAGTATTTATTCTGTTCACCTTCTTTTATCCTAACACAAGCAGCAGGGAGAGGCCTGGCAGGCAATGGGGCAGGTTAGCGCCTGGGCACTGCACCCCATCCTCCCATTGCCTTCAAGGGCACCCAAACAGAGACAATTTCCAGTGAAAGCCACACACAGGGTGGAATAAACCCTTCCCTCCGGGCTGGCTCTTTGCAGAGACCTCAGGAAGGAGAAGTAGCACACGGCTTCAGCCCCTCTCCACCACCCCCAGGAACCAGCTCACCTTGAGTGCATCCAGGATGCGGCCGTCGTAGTCAATCACCACCGTGTCACCCTGTTCCCCTTTCAGGCCAGGGGGACCCTGCAACCGGGGACAAACCTTGTTTAGTTTTTGCAGCACCTGAGAAGCAGGCTGTGTGACAGTGAGGACCCAGCAGCCCGGTGTGCGGGGGGGATTATCAGGCATCAATGTAATCAGTTCCTAGACAGACAGCGGTCATCCATCCAAACCTCAAAAGCCTATGAATGTACGTAGCTGAGAGGTGCATCAAAATCATTACTCGAGTAACCCTATTCACAGCTTCTTACAGCAAAGAAAAAATGATGACAGGATGGTCACACTGATAAGAAAATCAGACTTTACTGCATTTCCCAGTGCTGTCTCCATGGGCAGTATTTGGTACTGTTTTAATATGCACCATCTGTATTTCCTAACACGGAACTGATTCTTACTCTATTTGACAACACACTAAACAGGAGGTGGTGGTGCAGGGCAGCTCAGGGCATAGCAAACACACCAAACACTAAAAGGAAAATCCTGAACATCCATACCCGGGGTCCGATGGAGCCAACTCCTCCCTTCTCACCGGGTTCACCCTGAAAATGCAGATCATATTTTTTGTTTCAGAAACACCAAGGAAAATATGGAATATTTATCCTACAAGTAGCGAAACAGCGTGAGATGGCAGCATGCATTTTGGATTCAAGGCAAAGTATGGTGCCAACAAGGAACTGCTGCACCCAGCAAAACAAAAACCCCAAAAAACACAACAAAACAAACAAAAAACCCAACAGATCTGACTTCAGAGCAAATGCATTTTGCACAAATTGGTGCTGGAGGAGCTAGCTGGCAGCAGGAAGACATCCATCTCATGGCGCAAGCGCTGCCTGCTGCTCCAGCCATGCCAAGCTCCAGCTCCTTGTGCTGCAGCTTCTCTGTTTGCTTTAGGCTGAATATTGGATGTGGAAAGACTCAGCCAACATGTTTAAACCATTTCTGAGGGCGAGTTTAAGGAAGAAGTCTGTGCCAATTATTTTTTATTATTATTTTTTAAATTGGGAGTTTTGAATGGCTTTAATAATTCCCACCACGGTGACCTGGATTTCAGCTCAGGATTCAGAACTCCCCCTTCTGCCATACCCGTGGAAATCTATTCATGAGTCAAATTAAAGCCCTTGACAAAGTAACAAATAAGAAATGTACAAACACAAGAAGCCTTCATAGGAAAATTTCAATTCAGCAGATCCTAGGGGGAACAAACAAGCACTGCTACCATATTTTTAGAACAAAAAACATTAGAGGGTCATCCAAGCCCACGCTTCTGCATACTATATAGCCTAGCAAGGAGCCACGGTTGTTCAATACAGAAAGCACAACCAGGGATAGATCAGACTAAATAAGAAGCAGCTGAGGAGAGAATAGCGGCTCATGAATGCTGTCCATGTTATATCATCACCACTTAACATATCAAGACTGTCTTACTACATCTCTTTGCAGTTCTGAAGATAAGTAGAACAGTAAGGCATATAAGTGCTCTCCACTTTGAAGCGATACCACAACAATCAATGCATGAAGATCAAAATGCGATCAGAGATTTAGCTATCTGGGGAAAAAAGAGGCAATTCAATGAAAAACATTAAAGGAGATGATTTCTGGAAACTCTTACATTCATCTCCAGCTTTCATTAAGCCACCAGAAGAAGGTAAAATACTTCTCCAAATCTCCTGTTTGTTTCATTTTTGGCACTATGTGAGACTTTCAGACAGTAAAGGCTTATGACACCAACTCAGCTGAAATGCACTGCGGCACAGTGCCTCCCCAAGAGGCTGGCACTCACCTTGGGTCCTGGCGTGCCGTCCGTGCCATTCTCTCCCTTCAGACCTGTGCTTCCCTTTTCTCCCTGAAAGCAAGATGATTTAGATGAATGCTATATGGGTAGGATGGAGAACAGTTTTTTCCAGGTTGTAGTTTTCTTGCTTTATTGTTACTTTTATGTGCAGAAGTGAAGAAAGCTCTGCTTTTAGCCTAAAACGTATCATGCTGCCTACGTGCAAAATGGGGAACGTTCAAGATTAAGGGGAGCTTTCAGGCTTAGCAGTTTGGCTGTGGGTTGTGTGTTTATCTGCAGCGTTGGCTCCACAACCACAGTCCAAGGGCTCCCAACTGAGAGCCCACTGGGTACAAAGCCCCATCCCAAAGCCCAGGCCATCGCCAGCAATGCTGTTTGAATTATTTCTGCAAGTAGAGGCTCTCCATGGCAATTCTCTGCAACAGCCAACAAGTCGCAAACTCAAGGCTTTCTGGGCAGAGTTACCAAGGCAGAGGGATGAGTTACACTTCTCTATTTTTTGTTCTTTTTCCATATTCAAGCAGAATTGTATTTCTCAGCATGCCCCAACCACGACACAGTGCCAACAAGCAAGCCAGAGAGCAACAGGTACTGCCAAGCACACACATTAGATAGACACAGAGCAGACACTCACCTTAGAGCCCGAAAGTCCTGGTTCTCCTGGGATGCCATCATCACCCTGACAAAACAAAACATATCCAGTGAAACACAGAGAGCCTGTACACATGTGCCATCTGGGTTCAACTCTTCATTCATCCTCATTGACCTAAGCACAGATCTGAGCCCCACTCGGGTTTGCAGGAAGCCATGAGAAACCTGCAGCATGGTCTTCCGCTCCCATTCAGCTCTGTCTCGGCCTCTTCTGCTCACAGGTATGGGGCATGGCAACAGAGTTATATATTTGACCCACAAAGGGTTTTGGGGAGCCTTGTTAATCTCCTGCAGGCCTCCTGCAAACTACCGCCCATCCTCATGGACTTCACTGTGGCCACCAGCACACCAGGAGGAGATTTTCTGGGGCTCATGCGTCATACTTTGTTCTTCTCCTGAAGTAATACTGCCCTGTAGGTGCTCAAGAGGTTAATTTTGCTGGGCAGTTATCAAAACTTTACACAAATTGTCATCTGAACGTGGTCATGTATGTTTTGGGGCAACGCAGCGAGAGGGAATGGCTGGGCCCTGTCAGCACTTTGGTTTTGGTTGAAGGCAGTGATTTATTCACTCCTTGATCAGGCCAAGAGCAGAAAACTTGGACACGTGCATCTTCCAGTCTTTGATACCCAACCCAAACAGAGCATCTGTCCTTCTGAGTGTGAGAAATTCCTCTCCTGCCCATGAGAACTGACCACACTTAGACTGTGTGTGGCCATGCCTCTCTCCCTGGGCTCTCCCAGGAAACTCAGCCCACCACACAGGGCCTTTTGGGAGATAACATCCTCCAAAGGCTTCTCAGTCAAGCTCGAATTATTTGAGCAAAAAGATTCAGACCTACTGCTTTGTTTTGGCATTCAATATTTCATTCTTTTTGTCTAATGGGCAGATGTGATTGCAGCTTCTGGCCTGTTTCCTGTAATGAAAGCCATGCCTTTACACAGCAGCATCTGCGCTTCGGGGTCGTGCAGTCGCAGCTCTTCATGGAGCACACGGGAAGGACCCTGGAGAACACTGCTGGGGCTGCTACATGCAGCCAGGACTGCAGCTTCTCCATCACCCTCTGGAAGCAGTTTCCCTAGTCTAGCACTCAGCAAAAAATTAGTTTTACCTTCTTCCCTTGCATGCCGGGCTCACCCTTCAAAAGCAATAAACACAGAAGAGAAAGATGATTAGGGAAAAAGAAAATAAGGCCAACTGTACCAATACTCAAAATTCACTGTCAAGTTCAAACAATTCACTTGTGTTGATCAACTTTATCCCTCTGAAATAGAAGAAGCACATTCCTACAGCACGCTGACCTCCAACCCCCACAGCTCCTACCCCACCCCATTTCAAGGTTTTATCAGGGGCAGGGGCTGTGCTTTTTGTGTAGGTTGCACATTCAGAAAACTTCAAGTCAGTGGCTAATTCAGTACTTCAGAAATTCAGTATCTGATCAACATGGATGAGAGCAATTCCACCGTGAAATACCTATGTTCATTTCTACTCCTCTTCTACAGAAATATGTCAAGAATTCTTGTTAAAATTTGTTTACCCACCTTTGGCCCCGGGGGTCCCCTGGCACCCTATGGAATGAAAAATCGGTTGGTTATACTTACTTGACAATAGAGCAAAACAGAATACAGAGAAGTTCAGGAATACTTTCATCCCCATGAAAAAAATGATGCAGATGCCAGCTTCTCATCCTCCCTTATAAATAGAACCGTGCTCCCAGCAACAACTAGTAAACAGATATACATATATATTTTTACTTATGCATTCTATGCATTATAATTTTTGGCATTAATAAGCAAAGACATGAAACCACCCAGTGCAGAGGAAGCAGCATGCAGAGCAAGGGATGCCCTCAATAGGAACACCTTTGTGCAATACTAACCACAAGGCCGTCCTCCCCTGGCTCGCCTTTAAGACCCTACAAAAAAAACAAAAACAAAAGAAACAACACCTGGAAGCATCAATCATTCCTCATTCTCAACACTCAGTGATAATCAGGCCACCCAATAGCGTTGTGTTTCAGATTATTTCTTTATTAAATGAATTGCCAGTGATCTGGAGATTTGTAGCAGGTCTTCTGATGCCTACAAATCACTGAGGAGATCCCCTTGGGCTCTCTGCATTACAGCTGGTGGCTACAAACACATGCTTCAGGTCCAGCTCTTTGCTCCAGAGCTGAAGATAGAAACCTCCCTCTGCTCCCTCACCTCGAGACCCAAAGCTCTGCAATGCAAGTGGCCACCAGAGCTGGGGACACAGCATTTGGGATGGGGAAGGGGTTGCCCTTAGTTCTCCTCTCCCTTGCTGGGCCAGGGACCACACAGTATGCGCCCACTGCACATCCCTGGTCCTTACAGAGGGGCCTTGAGGTCCTCTTGGGCCATCCTTTCCTGTGTCACCAGGAGGCCCCCGGGCACCTGGGGGTCCTGGCGGACCAGGGGGGCCAGTGGCTCCATCTCGACCTTGATCGCCCTGGAAGAAGTTCACATAGACATGGTGAGACGAAGCAGCATGGGCAAGCACAGCAGCTTGGCATTGGCCAGAGGGTGCCCACAACACATGCATTGCATCCCCAGGCCACAGGCAACTTGACCTCTGCCATCCCGGGGGGGTTAATTGCAGCAGCCAATTGGGAAGGCTGGGAGCAAGCTCAGAGCTGTTCCAAGACCTTTGAGTCTAGTTCCTCAACTGGGATTTTGCTCAACACCTTCCAGCAGGGTTTCATCTCATTAAGCCTTTCCCCGGCAACTGCCTGCATAGAATCCACCAATTCAACATACCCAGAAATAAATGAAACCCAACAACATGCTGGCATGGAGCATGCACACAAGTCCAGACCTTAGCTGACCACACCAAAAAAAAACCCACAAAAAAAAAAAAGCAGTTCTTAGTAGTAGACTTTAAATACAGCCAAAGTCCTATATTAACATCCAGCTTAGCTGACATCCTACTGGGATGCAAGGGAAGAAAGCAGCCACTGCCTCTCCCTGTGACCGCAAAGGTTCAGCGCACGCTGTGCAAGGGGAGCACTGCAACCCGCCGCCAGCCACCGCGGTTCCAACATGCGGCTACACAATGGAAACCCTCACGGAAAGGCTGTGCCATAAATCTTTTAGCAACATCTGGATGGGTTACCAGCAAGGCTCCTACAGGACTGTATTTAATATGTGGTCCACCCTCAAATCACGGACAAGTGTGGGATTTTCAGAAGTCCTTCAGTGACTCAGCAGCACAAACCCCGCTGCCTTTCAACGAGATCTGCGCTCCTAAATCACTCGCATCATTTTTAAAGATCCTATTTGCTAAATCTGGACGCTGCATCCAATTATGACAAGAGTCTCCCACTGAATTTTGCCTAATTAAAAAGGCACATTCAGAGCACAGGGATTTAGACAATTGCATTTTACTTCATGATACCAGCACTGTCCATACGCCCTATGAACATTTATAGGACTTGCTGCGTGATCCCTGCTTCCCATGAAGGCCCAAATGCTGAAACCCCATCACTTTTGTGCCTCCTTGCTTTGCCAAAACTCCCCCTGAATTCTGACAGGGCTCACCCTGGCTGCTCCTTGCAGGCACCTCTGAGTGCCCCACGGCAGTGACAGTTTCAAACAGCACCAGTGCACCATCAGCCAGAAAGAGGGAACAAAAGCAGCTCAAACAAACACAGCAAACCAGAGGCAGCAGATTTGACACGTCTACCTTGAGCACGCGGCGGCTAAAAACAAGCTGATCGTTAGCCAGAAATCCGTGATTGAGGCGAGGGAAAACCATCTAGCACAGTACAGGGGAAGGAGGAAGAGGAAAGAGCAAGAATTTAGGATGCAAGCACAGCACAGAGCGAGTTTGAAAGGCCATAAAATGCATAACAACTTCTCTTCAATAATCAATTGATATAAAAGGAGTAGGGTCTCAATAGACAACTGGTGGCTTTAACATTCTGGATGCACTGTAGGCTCATTAAGTAGACACAGCAAAACAAATCTCCTTTCTTGAGCTTACTGCACAATAGGACATTTAGGGCTGCTGGGTATGGATGATTCTCCACTGCAGGACTTTTCTGCAGAATGCAGAGCACTTTCCAGTAAAAACCACATGGGATATATCCCAGCATTTCCCCCGAGACCAAATATTATCTTTTTAGAGGCTAAAATGAATACTGATGCATTCCCCAGCCTGCAAAACACCGATAAATCTCTCAGATTTACATGATGCAAAAACAATGTATTCAGACCATGTCAGGAGTCATTGCTATTGTCTTTCAGCCTTCCCGCTTATATAGAGACAAGCAGTAGGTTTCCTTTCTCGGGCTGTTTTTGCTTGCTCCCTTTCCACCATCCAGCCCGGCGTCCATCCATCAGAAGACTGCAAGAGGAGAGACCGAGGGATGGAGCAAACAGCACGTCCTCCAGGAAAGAGGATTTTCACTCTGTAGAGAGAGGCTTTCACTCAGCCCTCAATCAAATACAGCCACTCTGGAAAGGAATAATGCCCAAATCCTAAAGGGTAAAACCAAGAAGAAGCCACATCCACATTAATGGTGTCACAGAGCCCTTGCACATTTTATTTTAAATGATCCCTGCTAAGGATGGTGATTGCCCTTAGGGGCATGGAATGCAGAGATGTCATCTCTGGCTCTGCAAACATCTGGACTACAGAGAGGCAGGTGCCAGGGGAGCACGCAGTAAGCCAGAGCTGCCCCACACTGCACTGGCCCCGAGGCATTCGGGCTGTTGGATCTGACCGTGTGCAGCAAGGTGGGCTCAGAGAAAAGAAACCACGAACGCTGACGTTTATCAGCTCCAGAGTATGCAATTTAGCTATTTCAGCATCATGATTCAAAGTAAGTAAATACTATAAAGATCTGTATGTTTCCACAATGACTGTCATGGTGAGCCCTGCAGGACTGTCCACATGCTGAGCTCTTACCTGCAATTTGAGCTCAGCAAGCATCTTTCTTTTTGCATAAAGAGAGAAAAAGCCCCTTTCCACTTGCTGAGCCCCAGCCCACAGCTATACAGCTGCCTCAGGTTTAACTCCACAGCAGCTCAGAAGCTGACACTGCTGGGACAGTCCCTGGCCATTAGGCAGGAGAGCACCTCATGGGCTACCGAGCATGGGAGCTTTTCTCCACAACAGAAGGCAGAGGCACTGGGAAACAAAGCTAAAGAGCCAACAGCCTCAGGTCACCTTTGCCAGGCACCTGGACATCGGATGAAACCTGGTGATGCCGCACTGCCATTGTCCCCGAGCTGCCACATCTCAGCAGTGAAGTGCCTGAGACATTTTGGCAAAGCTCATAATCCTTCCTCTTCCTTCACCTGACCTCCTCCAGTGACTCCCACCTGCGGTGCCTGTGCTGCCAGAACTCATACTTGGGATTCTTTGAGACAAATGAGGACAAGCATGCGTTGAAGCCCCTCTTCTCCCTCTCGAGAGCCAATCTGGCACCACTGCCACATGCACAACCCAGATGTGCAAAGTTCATCAAATTCCATCATTTGTCCAAACATCTGCATTGTCAGTGAGAACAGGATCAACTAAGCCAGGGTAATAAATCCAGAGCAGTCATCCCGCAGGGAGCTGGCCTGGATTATAAAGCTGTTTAGAGGTGTAAGGAAGTGTTTAAGAGAGAAACCAGCATGAATCGTAGGGCACAGAGGCCCCAGCCCTGGCAGCATCCTGCTTTGGCTCCTTCTTTCCTCCCAAAACAGAGAGGACATGTGCTTTTACTTTTTCCCTATCAATGCTCCCAGGGGCATTGCACCAGTGCTGGGTATGTTTGTTCCCTGCCTGGCTAGGCACAGCCCCATAGCACCCTTTGCAGGCCCTCAAATGCTCAGTTTTGCCTTTGGGTTTTGCCTGGGACAGCCCAACAGGAACCACTGCCTCAGGCCTCCAAAAATCACCCCCCAACATCCACACGAGCCACACTCATGCGTGTAATAACCATGTATCCATGCTGCTGGCAGGTATTAATTAGGGACAGATACAGCAGCAGACACCAACACATCCAGTAGCTGTTCCCCAATATCCTCATCTCACCTCCGTCGCATGCAGACCCTCCAAAACCAACCCAAGTGCTATTTTCTTTTAATCTGTCCTCCTGGTGATAACATGTTTGTGTTCAGTGACACGCACTGTCCCAGCCCCACCTCCCGTAGACACATTTGCGAGCACACAGTGCTGGGATACATCCAGAGTTATTTATCTCCCCGTTGATGTGATGACTTGCTGTGACATCTTTCAAAATCAGCTCAAAGCTACCACCGAAACTCGAGGAAGACGACAGATTAAACTAAGAAATAAAAAATAATCTGGGCCAGATGATATCAATAAGTTTCATATCCAATCCAGCCCTGAATGCTGGAGATAGAACAGCAGCGATTTTCACAGCCAGGCACTGGTTGGTAGACCTACTTGTCCAGTCTTTTCCTTATTCTTGTGTAAAAGGATGTGAACATATATATAATAATATATATATATAAATAAAAACAAAATGATACAAGAATAAAATAAAATCTGGATGAAGATCAACCATGGGAAAATGAGCACACAATTATCGGTAGATTAAAACATGAACTGCCGTGGAAGCTGGTGCACATGTCTGCAAGTCCAGCCCAGGCCTCTGTCTACTGCTCTGCAGCAGAACTGGGGCTGCAGGCAGCAGTCAGGCCCCCTACTTACCTGGCAGCATGAGACCTGGAGCTCCAAAGCCTGGTGAGCACCTCCGGCACCAAGCAAATCACCGACACCACATGTACCCTCTCCCACAGAAGTAACTTACAGCCCCAGCCAAGGAGCAAAGACTCATGGGAACACGCAGCTGAATTGTCTCCCAAAGCCTTTTCTGAGGGTGGGTGGGCACTCAGAACAAAGCTGAGACCTTACACTGAGCCCCTCCACAGCTATGCAGGAATAAATCTGGCTGGGGAATTTTAGGGGCTCTCGAAGCCCAAGGGTGATGTTTCCAGATGCACCCATGGAGCTGCTTTGGGAGATGACACCAAAAAGCACTTAACAGCCTCGGGTGGAAAAAGGAAAAATGGCCCTGAGGCATCTCTGGCCAACGTTAACCACAGCCCTCTGCAGAAAACTCCACCTGCGTTACAGACAGAACAATTTCCCCCTCACCTTTTTGCTACTTAATAACCTTCATTCTCAACCACAGGCACATCACCCTCTCCCCAGCAAGAGAGGACAAATCTCCACCCCACCCAGCACAGCACCTTGCCTTGGGACCTGTGACTTCCACCATGTACTGGTTCTTTGATGCCAGCAGACAAGGAGCACAGCTTTGAGAGAAGAACAGAGCCCATCTCTGACATGGAAAGAAGGAATGAGGGATAGGAAGGCACGTTAAACTCTTAATAGGGCCCATGAAGATCTTCAGCTCCTTTCCCCATTCTCACGGTTAGACAGAAAAACAACATGAAGATCTCCAATGGCAAAACAAAGCATTTCCAGAACCGCTGCATGGACAGAGTTGCATGCTTTGCACAGCGACCAAACCTAACCAGAGCTGGGAGTGAAACAACAGGCTGTGTCACTACTCACCCTCGGGCCGATGTCCCCTGCTTCACCCTGCACATCAGGAGGAACAGCAAAGGTCAGCTATTAGACGTCAGATTTCAAATGCGAGGAACCGAGCGCGGGGTCAGCTGGACGAGGGAACAGCACACAGGGGAAGTGGGAACAGTCCTATTGCTTAACGTATTCAAAACCAGGGAGGAGAAGTCTTGGAGACAACACAATAGGGAATGATTCTGCCCTGGCAGGCGACGAAACATAATAAATCTGAAATAACAGATTGTTTCCAACATTAAGGCTCCCCTAGCAAATGCTTATGTCCTACATATGCATGGACTACCATCTCTTTCTGTACAGTAATGACATTCCTTGGCTGCCTGAACTTCACGGGAGGATGTCATGCAAACAGAGCGATGGAGCCCACAGCCTTCCAGCTCCTGTGCTGACACAGCTCTATGGCCAAACCGAACCCAGTGGCAATGCCATGCTTACAGTATATGGGCAAAGTGAACAAAAAGAATCACAGCAGAACAAAGACACGTAGCTGGCTTCTGAATAACTACATTTTAATGCAGTCTTTACCTTTTCCCCTTTTGGTCCTGGGGGCCCCTGGAAAAACATAAGAACAACAACAATTCAGGAACAGCAGAGTCAATGCATACACTCTTACCCCAACATCAAAACCAAGCCGATTGCTTTCACCAGTTCACAAACCTGAGGCACATTGCCATTACTTTAAGCAGTTTGCTGCTGGAATACAAACAGCACACCACTGGGAAGCAGCAAGGAGATCGTGCCTGCTCATGCAGGGGCACAGGAGTGGAGAAGGGCCGGGCAGAGTGGGCAGCGTGACAGCCACTTGGGGGCACATGATGCTGAATAGATACAAGACATTTCTTAAAGTATTAAATCACTTCTAGAAAAACACATGCTCAGCATATCATTACAACAATTATACATCTGTTTGAAATAAACAAGGAGGATGGGCTGCTTTCTTTGGCCTATTTGCTGAAGACATAAGTCATATTCCTTCTAAACAGCTTTCTGTAAGACAGACAGGCAGAGACACACTGCAGCCCCAAAGAGAAGCCGCAGAGCTTTGATGTGCTGCTCTGCATCCTTCAAGCACAAGACCATCGAGCATCATTTGTTCAGGCCAGCACAGCGTGGAAGCAGCGGCACGGCAAGGAAGGAGGCAGGAGGTCAGCAGTGATGCTGGAGCATCTGCAGCCTCGCGCTGCATCCCTCCTGCTGGTAGCTTGGCTCTGAGCAAACCTGCTGGCTGCTCACTCTTATGGAAGAGATCGTGAGCAGTCTGATTGGAGTTTGACCATTCGTAAGTTTGATTTTTCATTCAGGCTCTCCCTGCTGCTCATCCAGGGGTCTCTCCTGCCCTTCAGCCACTCGCATCCCCGTTGGTGAAGGAGCGCAGTGCTGAGGTTTGCATCACTCCTTTAATTATAGGTGTTTTGCTAATTCAAAGACAATATAAAAAAAGGCAAAAAAAAACCCCAGCCACAGCTACGAAAAAATATACAACATACAGCTATAACAAAACATTCCCTAGCTGGCTAGAAATTAGTGCAATCAAGAAGTTATCCCAGACAAAGACTGAGCGAGTTTAGAATAAAAAGATCACTTGCATCACTTGGTTGAGAAACAAAGCTTGAAAAGATTTCAGATGGTGCCCTCTAGTGAACGTGGAACAAAGCGAGACTGGGAAACAAAAACCAGAAGCAGCCATGAGCTCCTGCAGCAGTTTTCCAGTGAAAGGACTCAGCACTGACCAGTGCTCAGCCAGCACCATCAGCAGGTGCGTGGCTGTAAAAATTAGCAAGAGAATCGTGGAGCACCTGAGTGTCCATAGGGCTTCTGAGAAAAAAAGAAAAACTCAGGCCCAGGACTTAAACTTGCACGTGTTACTGATCACAGAGTAATCATTCTAAATGCTATCTGTCCCATTAACAGTTACACACGCAGAAAACATCTCGATTTAGGTTGTATTTGAGATTCTGCCTAGTCACTGCAGAGCAGTGCGAAGGAAGAGATTACATGATTAGCACGCAGTGCTACTTACTGGTTTGCCATCCAAACCAAGGGGACCCTGGAAAGGGATGGAAAAGACAATATGATTAAAGAATAAAATACCCCAACAATTTACAAACATAGCAGTATCAGTCATGCTCTGAAAGAGGCTCTACTCGCATACTGTACAATCCTTGGCTACGTTACTTATACACCTTACCCTTCATACATGCGATCCAGCAAGAAGATTTCACAGCAGCTGAGCAAGAGGTGACAACTTGCAGAGCACAAAGAGGCAAGAAAGGAAGCGACAGGGTTAGTGACAGGGGCACATGGCTCTAGCACAGCACTCGGGACTACCTCAGGTTTTTAAGGACTAAGAACTGCTTTGGTTAAACTGAGGGGTCCCAGGAGCGATCCACTGCAGGCTTGGAGCTGGATGGGGTGTTCTGCTTTCTCCAAAGGACGTGCTAAAGCTCTGCTCTACTCTGTGGGGAGTGCCCATCACCCCCAGACCACAACGGGAAGCCTCATGGATGGGGCCAGGCGTCTCACCAGGGAGGAAGGAAGGGTACATCTATCCCACAGATACCTATGTGCTTGTCCCATTGGCAGCAGCACTCAGCTATATTTGCAGGACCAAGCTCTGGGCTACCCCAGCTCTTCCTTTCCTAGCACTGCTGCAGGAGCGAGTGGTTAATCAATGTGTGCAGCTATATCCATTTAACAGTAAATCCAAGGAGAACTGCATTTTCCTTCTCCTCTACCTGCAGCCTAAGCCCATAAAGCCTCTCCTCACTTAGACACAAAGACAACTCAGCCTGAAAACATTTCCCAAGGAGATAAGACAACGATGGCTGCAAGTCCACAAAGCGCACAGACTCCTGCTTGCACCCACAGATCCCCCAGCCCAGGCTGACAAGGGCTCCAGGCAGAGCCAAGGACTGTGCCAGATGTCCCCACAGCATCTTTGGCTTTGCAGCCAGGAGGACCTACCGAAGCACACGCCCTTTAAATGGTCACATAACACAACGACAGAGTCAAAGCTTTCCATATTCCTTAGGGAACTGTTCAGGGTGAACCTTTTCTGAGTTTAGCTTAAATCTATGATGCTGAAATGGAGATAAAAAAACGACAGGAAAAAAAAAAAAAGATGTTTGTAAGAGAAGACTAAAGCCTGCGTTAAAAAGAATGTGTCCATCTCCCAGCTTCAGCTGTCAGTAAGGAATAAATCAGCCTGCAGCAGCGGTACTGCCAGGCTTGGAGTGTTAAACCCCAGGTCTGCATGGCCCTGTTGGATGAGTGGCACACCCAGAGGGCAGGGGGGAGCAGTGCCAAGGATATTCACCTGCAAACAACGGGCATCCCTGTACACGTGAGGTTTCGGAAGCTACCGAACACCAATTACATTATTTACATACCGTATGTTATTTGAGGAACTACCAGCATACAAATGTGAAAACATAAAAGTGTTGATGAAAGATGCAAGCAAACTTAGCAGTGTCCACTGATACAGGCTTGCATCACTACAGCCAAACTACTCCTTCCCCTGCCAGACACTGCTCTGCACTTTCTCTCACCACACTTTTCTACATCAGAGTGATTGGGAAAGGTGTCAGGTCTGCCGAATTTCCCTCCTGAAGCTACGACTGCTGGAGCTGATTGACCTGAAGCTCCCAATGCAGCTACTGGAGACCTCCAGAGGAAAAAAATGGGACCTGAGCAGGGAACCCACAGCACATCCAAGTTCTCAACGAAACAGAAGTCCCATGGATTTAAAAAATAAAATAAATTTATAATAGCAATTCATCAGCTTCTAGCTATTCTTGTATCAGTCCACAAAGGGACATCCAGAAGGAAAAACAATGGCCTATTCAAAGAATGTTTGTTTGAGGGAAAGCATTTAATGCTCAAGAGAAACAACATCCGTTGGGCTTTCAAAGGGGCTCTGGGCCAGCCGCTCCGCTGAGCGGACAACGCCGTAAGTCAGGCTCGTAAATGTTCATCAGTTCAGGCTGAGGTCTGATGGGCTGAGCCCAACCTGCCTGGCCAGCAGCCCACAGCGGAAGGCCCCGAGCAGTCATGGAGCTGCTGGAGCAAAGGGGGAGACCACACTGGAGATGTGAGTGTGCTCCACGGAGAGCCTGCAACGTTCAGGAGCACCCAAGTGTTGAGATCATGATTCTCCCTTCCTTGAATTCTAGTCCATGTCATTTTAATTAAAGATGAAGCAATCTTTAGTTTATTTGATAACTAAGGAACAAAAAAACAACAACTCCCTGTTCCCCAGTCAAAAACCAACTCTAGAGAAGTTTTCATTTCGGAGGGGACGAAAACCACACTTAAACAACCAACAAAGAGCTTAAGAGAAGGGCGAGTGTTCCGTACGCCCCATGACAGAGTCAAAGCAATAGGAAGCTTGCAGAGTTGTGCTGCGATTTTTGCCAGGGATGAGTTTCACTCTTGCCCTTGCCCATGCTCTACTACAAGCCTTCTGCTCCTAATCACATGGTGATAATGCTTTACGTAATTGAACCGAGAGAGGACGAACCATTTTGTCTAGAACAAACCTGATGCTTTGAGACTAGTGGAGAAAAAATGCCATCAGCTTTCCTCAAAGCGTGGATCTGACCAAAACCACCATTGCAGTGACAAAGGGGGACAAAACCCATCAATCCCAAGCAATTTGAGCAAGCCAGCACTGGTGTGGTCCCAGCTGGGCACCGGCACAGCCACTGGGTGAACACTGGAGCCACTGATTGCTGGTAACTAACTCAGTGGGGACCACCTGCATTCAGCACCAGGTCAGTGCAGCTCTGCAGGATGTCACCGACATTTGAAGGGAAAGGAGGAAATGTTCCTGTCAGATTGATAAAGAAAACACATCTGCAGCATCTGGCCGGAGCCACGCTGGAGCGGGGGAGGTGAGGAGATGGGTCAGCAGGAGCAGAGGTGAGAGGTGCTGCAGTTGCACTCCCAGACACCCATCACATGAAGACATGATTTATGTGCTAGCTGAGAGCACAGACCTGCGCCAGGTGAGATGCTGGGGCGCGAGTGCAGTTTGCTTCTGCTTCACGCACTCTCACTGTTTGCCTTGATTTGGTCACACATTTCAGCTTTAGTGCTCGGTTGCAGTTTTAAAAAACATATTTTTGGTGTTTGTTTCACAGTAGAAACTCACGAGGGTCAAAACAGCACCAAAATACCTCAATTTTTGCAGCGTACAGCTGATTCACCCAATGTTGAGAGCCACCAAAGGCTTAGGAACAATTTTATATTTGCTAAACAGGAAAGCACGTCAAGCTTACGAGCTCTGATTCCAAAGCAAACGCTCTTGCACTAAATAATGAACATTTCCCCTGCGCATCCCTTATCCTGCTCAGGGGGAGGCTGGGTGCCAGCCTGGCTGAACCCCTGCCTTCCTCCTCCATCACTGATGCTGCTGGGGATGGGTTTGCTTCAGCAACGCTGCAAGAATGTTAGGGGGAAAATATCGAGTGAAAACAAAGCCAGAGATTACTAAAAGGCCAACCCTTCCGAGTTGGGAAATGTTCTTTCGCAGTTATTTTTAATGTTTCCTGCTCTGCTAAAAATTAGCACAGGGGTCGGAAGGAACCCTGCAGTCAAATTTTCATGGATTCAAAGGACTGCCTTCAATCTCTCTCTGTGGTTTAGAAAAATAGTAAAATCTTACATTTGAGAAGGAGAAAAGCATCAGAACAAAAGGGCACGGCAATATTTTAGCACCATCACCAACGGCCTGGGATCACCAGGTGCTGCTGAGCTTCTTTCTGCTCCATCCACCACCTCTCCAGGAATCACTGGCCCTTCCAAGCCGCAGCACTTACATACACGTGAGGAGATGGCTGACTTTCTAAAGCCCATGGGAAGGGTTACCCCTCACACACCGACCGCAACGCAATGCAGGCAATGGTTGAGTCCAGACAGATCCCCTTTGGCCATTCTTCCTATGAGATCTGTTCACATGCTAATTAACAACTTTTGCTAATAATGTGCTTCAATCAAACTACGTCCTGCAGCCACAGCTGAAGGCAGCAAATCCCCAGCAGAGAGCTCAGGCAGAGGATGCAGAGCAGCAGCCTGATAAGGGCCAGGAGTGTGTTAACAAACCAACCAAAAAAAAGTGTTCTATTCCAAAAAAACAGTAATAAAAAAGTCCTCATGCTGCTGGGCAGCCTTATGTCCATTCTTTGACAGAAACAAAGCAGAAACGAGCAGCAATGTGCTAAGAACTTCACCCATAATGCAAACCAGAGCGTGGGACTCTGCAGGAGAGCTGCCACCCTGCAGGCTGGGCTGTGCCATGCAAACTGCCCGCTGCCCAACATCCTCTGCAAGGGGATCCCAGCGCAGGATATTGGTTCTTGCAAGGACTCCCAAAATCCTTCAAAAATACAAAATCAAAGGGGGAGAAGGGGAAAAAAAAAAAAAAAAAAGTAGCCCTGGCACTCTTCTGAGGGTCTTTTGGAGCAGTAGTGGACCCTACTCATCGTTCAGTTCCTTCTGGGCGCCACCAGTGCAGGCTCACTGCAGCACTTAGCTCCCAGCACCCTTCCCAGATGCACCAACAATGTTCATCAGGGGTTCATTATGGAGATAAGAGACCTTTTCCCCTTCAGTATCAGCCTTTAACACAGAACTCCAGCACAAGTCTCCTTCCATCTCCTCACAGAACTCCCTCGTTGCTTTGCTGGACATCTTTCCAAAGATGCCTGGAAGTAAATTTGATGCTGAGCAGTGCAAAGGGATGGAAACAAATCACTGCACAGGAGTGGCACCAGACACTGCTTCAATTCCTGAACCTGCTTAGATGAAACACAAAGAAATGTCCCAAGAGAGCCATGGGTTCACCCACTCCTCCCAGCACACAGGGAAGCAGAGAAGCCCTAAAGCTGCCTGCCCCGATGCATGGGCCAGCTCCTGCTCCTGCACACTCCTGCACAATTGCACGAGATCGTGTCATCTGCTGCCGAGCACCAGGTCAGGAGCAAGAGCTCATCTGTGCATCACATGGCACCAGTTTGCTTCCAGAACAACAAAGTGCTTTTATGGAAGAAAGTCCTCTGACTTCCCTCAAATTTCTGAGGTTGAAATGGGTTCCATGTGTGTGGTGCAACTCCTCCTTGTAAGCATTTGGTGCCCAGTTGGGTTCTGGACATTTTGTGTTTAACATCCAGCTAAGAAAGGAGACAGCCTCTGTGGTGGGAATGAAATTTTGATGTTCGTAAGCAATTGTGTTGGAGAAATCCAAGCGAACACTTCAACCTCTCACTACCTTTATATTCTTGCCCTGCTAATGCAATTCCAGCTCTATGGCTGTATTGGGATTGCCTCTCCTTTGGGGCCAATGAGCAGACTCCTTGGTCTTCCTCAGTTTTCTTCTGCATACAAGCAGAAAACTTCTCCTTGCAGTTGTTGTTGGTGCCTTTGCTTGGTCAGAAGTGGAATGGGAAGCCCAGGAGACAACCAAATACATCTGCCATTCCCCTGCTGGATGCAATGAGGCAACTTTTTATTTTTCCCTGTGCAAGAACTACCTCTAAATCCAAAGAAAAACAAACTGCTGCACTGAAGAGATGTTGTTTACAAAGTCATTGTCTCCACAGATAGAGACAGTAAGCGGACACAACAGGAGAATGCACTGGATCTGCTTTCCTGGCTCAAAGTTACCCCCCTCTAGGCAGTATGTGAATTGGCCACAAAACTGATACTAGAATGAAGAAACCCAAACCACAAAATGTGCCTTGTAAAATGAATTTTCTGTTACTTCTGTCTTCTGGGGTCTTACTCGGAGAAGTATGTGTGCAAATGACTTAATTCACAGGAGATACCCCAGAAGTTTGAATATTTATGAATAAAGATACCCATGAGAACAAACACAGGACTGAAGCCTGCAATTAAAGATAATGACTACTGTTCAATGGTTATGACTTTAATGAACCTAGCCAAGGAAATGAAAAAGTCAACTTGACAATGGCAACCCTCATTTTGGGGATGGACACCAATTACACAATACAGTTCTAGGAGATATCTAACAATGCCAGACATTAAATATGATTTTATTTTATATGGGCATTCACAACTACCCGAAACACTCACGGAACATACAGGTGCTCCACGTCTGTACACAAGCTACCACTCTGGGTCTGGAAAGCATCTGCCTATTGTAAAAACCAAACAAAAAAAACCCACATGAGAAGTATGAGATCCACACGCTCATCCCTACAGACCACAGGATCTGACCACGTAGCGTGGTCTCCCATTCCTGGCAGTCTTCCTGAAGTGTTCAACTTCAGGAAGTTCCCAAACACACCTGGCTAAACCCACATTCTGGAGCTTTTTGGTAAACTCGAAGGGACCACAGCAGGATGGAGGAACTGCCACAAGCAGTTGGCTTTGGCATGTGTTCCTCATTTCTCGCACATCAGCCTGTGTTCAGAGCACGTTTATGGGTTGCACACAAACAGCTTACATGGACTTTCCCCTGCTGAGTTATTTATATTAATTGAAACTCCTAATTGCTCGCTGGAGGAAACCCCAAACTCGGTTGGTTGAAGCCAAGGTCTAGGGCTGCCACCAAGAGCACTGCCATGCTGCAGTCCTGGGAGCTAAGGAGCCAGCTTCCTTTCTGCAAGCGCTCCCCTAGCCCGGCTCCCAGACATCAGCTCAAAAATAACATTTGGCTTCACTTTTTGCCTTGAAAATTAATTAAAACCAGAGGCTTACAAGTTCATTTCTGGCTCTAAGCACTACAGCTGAGTGTTTAGCTCACTATGCAGAGCTCCCCAAAACATGTTTCAGAAGATGCTGAGCCTCTTAGCTCCAATTGCAACTAAGCCCAAGATGAGAACATCCTGTGCAAGAATATTTCAGTTTTGACTTAGCAGTTATTCCCTGCAAGGTGCATCAGCGTAGAGAAAAGTCTATGTCATTCTCAAAGCTCACCCAGCACAAGGTGCCTCGAAGCAATGAGGGTTCAAAAGGCCCCTGTTGCAAAGCACATCATTAAAAACAACCAACAACTCACTGTCCTTTACCAGAACTCTGCTAACTCATCTTGTTGGTGTAGTTATCTGTCAGCAGAAAAGGATGGTATTACTGGATAGCGAATTACTTTGAGTAAGAAGGTGTGTAACTTCTAAGCAGGCAGAACTGGAAGCCCTCTCCTCCCCCACAACCCTGAAGAGCTGCCACCACTGCAAGAGATGGGCAGAGCAATGCCAAAGCTCTCTCAGGCAACATGCATTAATGATTTACAAAATTCAAAGGCAAACATTATACACTGAAAGAACCAAATGAGTAACACTCTGCTCAACTAAAAATAGACGCTAGTATTCCAAGGAAAATGTATAAAGTAAGAGACAACTCTGTTTCCTATCACACTTCTTCTGCAAAGCCTATTCCCTGCTCTGCTTTTTATTAATGAAGACACGCACATAAAGTAATTCACCTCATTAATCAACTTAATTCCTTTGGTTTCTTCCCACTTGAAGTGACAACTCTCCATTGGGGATGTCACGTTTAGGTGGTGTTGTGGAGACCAACTCTGGGGAGGAATGAGTTAGCAGAGGCAGATGAAACTCTTCAGCAGAGTTGGGCTCCAGAAGGCTCTCTGGTGGATGGGAAGAGAGAAGGAAATGGTTTCTGGTGAACAGCAAATACGACATCTCACTGGGAAAGAGGAGAAATGTTGTGTAGCAGGAGAGCTGAGTGGTTTGTAGGCAAGAAGAAAACCATCCCCACATAGGGCAGAAGGAAGGGATGAGCGCAGGCTGCTGAAGGCACCTCCCAGCCATCACTTCTCTCCTCCATAGATGATCTGATTCCATTAAACAATCTCGTGATGGGAAGATCTGCCTGCACCAGAAGGTCACTTGGAAGAGCTGTAGTGGAAGTAGACTATCCATCTGGTCTTCATGTCTCCGTTTTCCAAACACAGCAGTCTGCACCATTAGCATAGGCAGCCAGAAGCACTCCTGTGCTGGTCCTCTGCAAAGCCCACCCCTCTGTTCCCTTCTAGTCTTTACAAGGATGAATGACCCCCCATGCCAAAGCACCGACCCTACTGCGAGGTAAGCACGGGGCCCTGCTTAGGCACAGAGCAGAGCGTGGGGACAGTGCACATCTGCTTTTCCTCTGCTCCAGTACAGCTGTGCAAAAACCCACAGTCCAGCTCTGGGGCTGCGTGTAAGTTTGGGGTGGGCGCTCTTGGCAAATGCCAAAAGTGTCATCCAAATTATCCTCATCAATCTGATCCAAAGCTGCTGTCATCTCTTCAGAACAGCTGGTGAAGGGAGTGCCAGAGCGAAACAATGCAGGCAAACCAGCAGGAGCGGCTGTCCTGCCCACAGCTGTGCTCTGCAGCACCCTCCAGGGCAGCAGGGAGAGCTCAGCACCCACGTGTGCACACTCAAAGTGGGGGCAGCTGGAGCCCCAGTGCTGTCCCCATTGCTGCTGGGCATGTTCCTGAGCAAGGCGACTGTTGGCACAGTGAAGCAGAAGCTGAGCATCACAGACAGAGATGTAAAAGGGCCCTAGTAGGTGCTGTGACCCCGTGCCCTCCACACAGCCTGCGCCACACAGCTGCACTAATGCACGTTGAAGGCTTTTCCTGGCCAGGATCGTGCCTGGCCAATGTGTCCCAGCTCCCCAGAAGAAACAACTTGAGCTTTGAGCCCGCAACCGCAGAGAGCTCGTGCTCTATTTCCACTTCATTTGATTCCAACACTCAAAACCAGAGGGGATTTAGGGTAACACACGTTGTTGTTGGCACATGCTTAACTGTTAAACAAGAGTCTCAAAGCCTAGCTAGACTGAGAGACCGGCTCAAGCACTTCTGAGAGCCTATCTGCTCTCCCTATTGCACTCAGCACCTTGCTTAAATGCTAGCAGCTTGCAGATAAAATCAAAGCACTGTTATCCAAGAGGTGGAAGTGCTACTACATCCATCTCTGGTGCCAAACACTATTTAATTTCCACTTGCTACTACTTCTGCATTTGCCTGTACCTGAAGTTACATGCAGTTTTGTTAAGGAACTGCAGAAAGCATGGGAGAGGGAAAAACCTTCAAGAAATGATCAGAAGGTGCCGAGATGATGGCACAACATCCCTGCATGATTCTATGAAAGCATCTATCCACTGGGCTCAACTGAGGTTTCCCACGTTAGAGGCATCTCTGGCCATGCCAGTGCCCAGCCCTCCCCACCAGCCCCATCCCCAGCAGTGCCCCCAGCATGGTGGTCTCCCACAAGGACATCTCACTGAGCCCTGAGCATCCCCTGCTGTGACACAGTTCACCTCCACCACCAGTCCTGCACTATCATACAGGAGCAACCACAGCCAGGCAAGGACTACACCCACCTTCAAATTTTACCTGCTCAGAGTTAATTTGATCAGCCAGAAGGGAACTAAATACTTATATCAGTTCTCCCAAGCAACTGGATGTAATAAAGTCTCTCCACATGCTTCTACTGAATTACTCTCAATCTGCTTTATGTTGTTTTCTCCTCCACATATACATATTGCCTTGAAAATGCAATTATCATTACCTCCTTATTAGATAAAGCTACTTAGTGTAGCCTCAGGCCAGCAATTCACTGTTCACTGGGTTGGGCTCATCATTTTGCAAGGCCCAGAATAAAATCAGTAGCGCAGCAACAGCAGGACCCAGGGAGCAAGGAGACAGAGCAAAAACCTTCCGTTATATAATGCTGTTCTCCCAGTGCAGATGTAGCAGCAGAGCTGGAGGTTGCTGCCAGCCCTGGGGCAGCAGCAGAATCCCTCACCAGGACCCGGAGTCAGCACAAGGCTGGGGCGGGCTGGCAGGCCAGGCTGGGGGGCATGCTCTGTGCTAGGGAAAATCTGCTATTTCATCTCAGCTTTTCCGACGTTCAGGACTCCATGACTAACTGCAGGCACACACTTTGCCAGAATATTATCAACACAAAGATGAGGGCAAACCTGCCCACAGCCAAGGGTACTGCTTGTTCATCAGTGGTTAGCCACATCTTGCAAGAGCAGGAAGCCACCATAAAACTACAATTACACAGGTCAACTAGAGCAAAGTCCCCCATCTTGAGCTCAGCTCTGAACCACCACTTGTGCATTTCATTTCTGTGCCCTCCTTGCTCTGCTGAGGCCCCACAGACATGACAAGCCTTCAACATGGCTGCCAGGGGGAGATGGAGCCATCCCAAGCAATGGTGCCCCATCCTACTGCAAAGTCCACCTACTCATTCTGCAGAATTAACACCTATGTGCACCTCTCCTCCTCTGGGCCTGCTGGAGAAGGGTTCCTGTCTTCCTCAGGCAGGGGAAATGGGAACTGAAATCAAGCTTTGTTTTCCTTCCAGTCCTCCTCCCTCAAGCTCTCCATCCATCACACGCACAAAATCCAACAGATGTTGGTTTGGTTTAACAGCTGCTCAGGGAGAATCAGGACAGGGCATGAGGTGGCAGTGACAAGGAGCAAGTTTTCCTAACAGTCTTCTTGAGAAAAAAGCGAACAGACAGGAGTGTAATAGCAAATACCACAAGAGTGTTCTGTAATACTCTGAAAGACATCAAGCCTTTTGCTCTGTAAACAATAGAGAATACTGCAAAGGCTCTTGAGATTTGGGGCCAAATCTCTCAAAAGGCCATCACTGACGGAGAGGGCAGAAAATAGGAAAAAAAAAAAGATCAAGACACGCAAAGAAAATCAAGTGTCATGGCAAAGACAGAAAGGATGACGGGGTGCAGATTAAAAGAGAATTAAAATAAAAGGAATAGCAGAGTTACCGGGTAACCATCGCGTCCTGACTGCCCCTGTGGTGGGGAACAAGCAAGATATCAGGTCAGTCAATGCACGTGGCAGCAGGCAGGGCAGAGGCTGTCAGCTCCCCCGCTGGCCCTGGAACCAAACTCCTCCAGAGAAACCTCTCGGGGCAATTTTCTTCCCTAGAAAGGTCATGCCTACAGCCAATTTTCCCCAGATTTTGACCTCATGCCTCACTTGAGCTACTTACCGAAGGCTTGGCCAGCTTGCCCCGATCCCTGCTACCCATGAAGCAATCAGCAGGGTCCCAGCCACGCACCCACGGCCCCATCCCAAAACCAGGGAGAGGTTTTGTTGGTGATTGCTGAGCACTGAACTACCCCAGCACCTGATCCTGAGCTGGTTTCCCCTTTCAAGTCCATTACTCTCTTTGAGGTTGAGATTCCTCCAGCTCACCTCTACACCTCCCTTCTATTTGCAGTGAAGTGGAAAGTAGAGGATGCTATAGGGAAAGACCTTAAGTCATTAATGATACCTGTAGGATCAGCAGAGAAAAACCCAACTCACCCAGAGGACTTCACCGTTTCTGCTCCCCCTCTGAGGGCTCCCAAAGGCATTTACAGCTCCAGCTGGGCTGGTGGCACAGCGAGGGACTGCTGTAAGCCAGACACCAGGCAGATTCCCGGGAAGGAGCTGTTAAGCATTAGCTGGTACACAAGCAGGCAGTAAGGCATGTGTCTGCTACAGCAGTGTCATATGCTACTATAAACATAGATTATGTCAGCATGCCTCAGATATGCAGCGAGCTCCACACGTTTCTTACAGCACGAGCGGCTCTGGCAGCCCATTCCTATCCATTAGAATGGTTTTCACTTCTTGCTAAGTGTTCCTGCAGCTCCAAACGCCTCCTGCAGCACTACTGGTTCATCCAGAAACAACACTGACTTCCACAACCACCTATTTAACAAATTGCAGCCTTGGGATGAAGCATACAGTGAGGTTTTTATGGAGATGTATGGCACTGGAGCACACACACAAATAGGAAACACTTGTAAATTCGCTTGCTGGTGAGCTCCCCAGTCAGCATGCTAATACGTAAAGTGTCTGCTAATATCTGGGACTGTAAATGTTTAATTATGTACGTGGCAAGTCTATCCTTCAATGGCAGAAATTTCCTACCCAGCATGTGATTTTAATACCCTCTGAAACGGAGGTTTTATAGCACAGCGGAGCAGAATCCCCCTCGCTCATGAGACAGGACCATCAATCATCCAACAGCCACAAACCCTGTACCACAAATTCTAATAATTTTGTACACACACAACTAGCTTATGACAGCCAAAAAATGAAATGCCAGAACAACTGCTACTAGGAAACAACAGAACTGAGGATACAGCCTTAGCAGTGCGATGCTGTACATGTAAGATGTAATCGATTCCTTATGGCCAAAATCAAGAAACAGAAGAAACCAATAGAGCTAAATGCAGTACTGCTGAAATAAAATAATATTGTGGTTCTGTGGGTTCTAGGACTTTTATTACAATGTTTAAAGAAGTTTCTGGAAAACGCGACTTGAGCTAAAAATTGAGATTATTGTTTTTTAAATGAACTAAACCAGGAGTTCTCTGGAAGGGCAAAGGGAGAGAAAAGCGCCTTGTTTGTGTTCCATCTCCCCTGCGCTCTGCCTGCAATTCAGTAGTGCCGTGGGAACCAGGAAATGAAACCAAGGAGAGACAAAGCAAAATTCAGAGTGCTCCACATGTTGCCTCTGCCGAATCGCGCACCATAAAGCGCACAGAGCACACGTGAGGAAGCGCAACCAAGCTGGCTGCGTGTGGGCTGATGGCAGGTGCAGAAATGGTTAAATCAACCCGTTTAAAGGCCAAAGCACTTGATTTAAGAGAAAAAGTCCCTTAAAGACACACCAGCGGAGTTCAGCTCCAGCACCGTGAGCCATGTGCATCCATGCAGGGCTCTGCCGATCCCTTCAGATGGCGCTTGCCCCGTTCACACCATCATAAACATCTCCAAAACCCACAGCATTGTTTTTGTTGTGTGGGCAGAGAGGCTGTGTTGTGGTTTTTAATTACAGAATACTTACAGGAAAATGATTTCATGGTCAGACTAAACTTCTGAACACAAACTGACAAGGAATATTCATTTGTTTGTCTTTCTTGAGTCAGCCAGTATCTGGGATTTATGGCTAATGCTGGACGCAACATTTAGAGTCAATGTGTTCAGATCTCCTCTAAGAACAGTCAAATCAAAGCTATTAAGCCTTAAATTTTCCTAATTTGCTCCCTCAAAATGTGGCCCAGTAACAACTTTGCTCAATCCCCTCTTTGGGCTAAAAAACAAACTTGAAATAGAAGTGAAATTTCCAATGGCTGAATGCCATTAACCAAAGTCACCAGCAGCGGGGTCCATCCCAGGAGAACCAAAGCCACAGCGCTGTGACAGCTCCCATGATCCATGTGCATCTCCCCATCACCTTTCGGCCTTTAGGTAAATGGACAGATCTGGAAATTAATTAGCCCAAGAATTGCTAGCCAAGCTGTTTTTCCTGAAATGACCCCTTTCCAACCCCATGAGGCCCTATGAGATGAGAGCGATGTGAAGAAACGTCTCTGTTAACGCAACCATGGACAGGGAAACACATGGCTGCCAACAGCCTGTGGCTCTCCTCCAGCACTGGGGGAAGAAAGGTAGAAAGAAAACAGAAGCACCTAACGCCCATAAATCCTTTTTAAAAACCCCTTAGCAGCGAGGAGGGCCCAATAGAATGCTCTTTTCTCACTCCAAAAGCAGCAGGAGAACCTCAGATTTGGAAGTGGTGGTGGCACAGCAAAAGGCACGTCCGAACATTTGGAAGGAGGAGTTGACACATTTTCAACTATTACCCCTTCAAACAACAAATTCCCCATAAATTTTCTGGTTGCACTGGGAGGAATGCTCATTATTCTCCCCACGACTTCAAAGAGAAGCAAGCGAGCTGCATCTTCCCCTCCAGCCCCCATTGCAAGGCTACCAAACCCATATTAAGTGATGGAAACACAACAGATAAGAAAAGGAAGGCAGAGCTTTAGAACTAAAAATCCCATCAAAACATTAAAATATTAGTATAGCGCTCTTGGGGCTCAATAGAAGCTGAGTAAAGAAACTCTAAAGGGAAACCTTTCCTTTTTTTTCCTTCTGAATATTTGCTAGGTTTAAAATTACTGGAAGTCCCCGAGGGCAGCAAGTTAAACATTTTAGAACTCCCCCCCACACCATTTGTCTACAATTGTGAAAAAAATACAGCAGCATCTGGTACCAATTTTCCTTCCAGACACACCTCTACCAAAAAATGCTGCACTTTTGCAATGACACAGAAAGGAAGGGGAGGGGGAAGGGGAAAGCCTTAACTTTGTCGATCCAACAGTAAAATCCACGATACTTACTGCAGGTCCTGGAAAACAAAAGAAAAACAAAGAAAAAAAGTCACTTAATCATGAAGATGAAGCATAACCTAAAAAAGCACAGAAAAGAGGAAAAAAATCAGAGTTACATTACTTCTCAGTTCAATTCCAGCATGATGACTTTCTAGATAAACTTGACGCTACCCTCATTCTCCCATGTCACGCATGTTGTTGCCCTGCCAGCATTCATGGCGGGCGTAAAATCACATTTTTTACACCTTTGTTCCCAGCGTGACTCCATCCTCTCTCTGCACAAGGCGTCACTCACATTCACTGCCAGGGCATCCCATGCAACCACGGAGCATGGCCAGAAGAGCCCCTCAACACAGCTGAAGTTCCACAAGTAAAAAGGGTATCTTCACCATGGAGCTCCACATTACTATGGAAGAGGAGCTGGAGATGAAATTTCAAAAGCCCATCTTTGCCACAGTAGCAGCACAGTGATATGGCTGCCTTCAAGGCCAGAGGGATTCAGCAATCCCGCAGACCTACAATAGGTTTTGGGTACCAGTATCACTGGCTGAAGCCTGGTTAACAGTAGTTAATAAACAGTAATAAATAATCACAGAGAGTGGTGCACCCCTGCAGGGCAGGGTCTCTGCCACGTGCCCTGCTGACTTCTGCAGCTTTCCCAGCTTTTGCCCTGGTCAGTGCTACCCAGAGGTGAACCCTGAGCCCCTGCTCTAATGCAATCCATGTTCACTCCCACTTGCGAGGTGTCCTAAAGCTTGCTGATTTGGGCTCCTTCATGCTCCATTTCCTGGCTGATCCAAACCAGAAACAAATTACAATTAAAAAAGAAAAAAATAATGATGTGGGAAAAATTAAAATGGAGAAAAAAAATTAATTAGCTTTCCTCATTGTGTATTATTCTATAAAATACAATGAGAAGCATATTTCAAGCTAATGCATCTTCAAGGTTCTTAAAGTTTGTTTAAAAAAAATCTGATGTTGAAAAGTTGAATAACAAAACCCTCAAAAGCTGAAGAATAAGGGCTGAGACCAAAGTGCCTGCTGCCAAAACTCAGCCCATTAACCTGTGCTTGCCAGCCCCACACCCAGCCACTGCCAAGTGCCAGCTCCAAATCTTCCCCCCACCCAGAATTCCATTTTTCTTAGTGCTAAAATACACATAAGCTATTAGTGTTGGTTTAGTTTCTTCTGTATACAGAAGTCAGTGGATCTAAGCCAATTTATTAACTGAGAATTGTAAATTTGATTTATTAACTGGTATACCAACTTTTCTACATAAGGCCTTTTGTGGGTAAGTAAAATCTAAGTCTCGAATAAAAATCAGCCAGGAAATTATTTTAATATGAGATTTCAATCAGCTACCAATTATAATCTCCTTGGGATCTGTTGCCTTTTCCAGCTACCGTTTTCTCCCAGCACACACAGGGAAGTGCTCTTTTAAGGTACCTCTCAACTACCAGATTCAAAGCTGGGGGCCTCCTTTATGTGCCATGTAGGATGCTCTCCATCGACACCCATGGAGTAAGGTAATCTTCACTGGCACTTTTGGCCAATAAATCTTCATTAAGGCATAAATTTAAACCTATAGAACCAATCTTTTCCTCCCTCAGAACAGCATAATGCTCTGGCTTGCAGAACATGTTCTTTAAAAGTCTGGCCACAAGATCCTTGTCTCCTGTAGAAGACAGTCAAGTATCCTGCAAGGCAGCAAAAAGCAGGAGCTCAGCCTGTGCCAAGGGGTGCCCTCTCCCCGGCCACCTCCGAGATGTGGGCACGTTGAAGAATGAATTGGAAATTCTTATAATGAACAAAGAGCTGGAAACAGACTTTGTAACTTTCAAACTGGATAACACATTAACTTGGGAGATTACTTCAGAAGGAGGAGGAGGAAGACAAAATAACCTGCATGTGCGTGGAATTTGGTCTACAATTGGTTTCTGTGATCTGCAGCATACGTCACTGCTATGGGTGAGGGACCAGCTGGTATCCAAGTCTGCAAGGGCATAGACATACTCAGATACACCATGAGATTCCTTATGAAGCTCAACAGTTGTGCTCGAGGGAGGTGGGACAGAAGCCTATTACAGATAAGTGACCCACATTTCCTGACTGGATATACAAAATAACATTCTAAGACCCAGCACGGTCTCATCCTTGGCAGCACACAGACATAAGGGAAGTGACAGGTCACAGACAATTGTTTCCGCATATTTTTGCAGCTTGGGAATTTGGGGATAAGCAACTATTTCTGTTTAATCATTTATCACGGAGGCCTTCCTGCCATGACAGCAGAGAAACCAAACCACGGACAACAGCTACAGTGGGAAGATGACCTGCAGCATAAATAAGTAGGACTGATGAGGCTTCTCCTAAAGCTCAGTAGATGCCAATATAGTCCTCACGAATGATGGAGCGTGCACAAACCGATGACGGTAAAATGCAGGGAGCACTGAAAATTCCCAAATAAAACCCAAGCTCCGCATGATTCATGCATACACACGCTCACTGAATAACTGCACACGTAGGGCTGTACAGCCACAGGGCCAAGAGCCTTGGAAGTGCCTTAATGGGTAAAACATGGGCTGTAAGTGGGTGCAGGGCTGGGAGAGGAAGAATGCTTCTCCGTGCAGAAACTGCTTTGCTCTTCATTAAAAAGAGCCTTAGATGCTTCCCTATCCCAAACTGGGATATTTCTGTAACAGAATGGATGTAACAAAATATTTAAAAAAAAAACAACTTTGAACCAAAACTTTGATAGAAGTTCAAGCTAAAGAAACAACTGCAGTGAAATGTAAATTTGGAAACAGTCAGGAAGGAGTGGGGGCTGTTTTATCTCATTTCAAAATTTCAAAACCTTTTCCCTAGAAGTGTTTTTGAAGCACAAAATTCCTGTAAACAAAACTTGCGGCCAGAGACGGCAGCCTTGCCCACGCTTCCCAATGAAATAACGCTTTGTCAAATAACAGCCCCTCTCCAGGTGTACCATATGGGCAGTCCCTGTGCCCAAAGCAGCCGCCCTACTGCTGTCAGAATCAGAGGTTTGCGTCCAGAAAACGTCCAGAATCAGCTCTTACTTCACATGAAGACATCGTTAAACGTGATTTTAGCATAGGAAGAAAACTCTATCTGAGATGTGCAGGCTTGCTGTCAGGAATAACTACAGCAGCTAAAGGTTCAAAGTCTTCCACATTTTTCTTGTAGAAGGCTGCAAACTGCACATAAGGTTGTATTAAAATGCATTTTTCTTTCCATGCACCAACGCTTCCTGGGGCAGATGCATGAAGGCCTTCCATGCCACGCTTTGTTTCCAGTGGACAAGCAGCAGCTGGTATGCAGCAATCAGCCCCATTCCATGGAGCTGGGGCCGTGCTGGAGTAGAGCAGGGACAGTCAGGACCAGGTTGTGCTGCTCCAAGATGCACACGTGCCCCATGGCATCAGCCGGTCCCCGCGGGAGCTGCAGTGGAGATTCCCAGGGCCAGATGACTGCTCGCATAAATACCATGGGTCAGCCAGCACTGCGCGCCTCCATAACTCTGGGTTTGTTTAGCCGGGCTGACAGCCGCAGGATCGCTCCCGAATATCTGGGCTTCACATTTATGGTCGGTGAGGAGGTGAAGGGATCATGATGCTCAAGCCACCGCCAGTGGTTTACCACAATGTTTTCACATCCTTCTTGAAGAGTGTGTAACCGTGTCTGCCCCCTTTCGAAATCCAAACGGTTCAGTTTTACTCAGAGTTGGTTTAAAACTCATCTCTTACAGTGTCTTCCTGTGGCACAGCACTTGTCTCAATGTGCTTTCAAGATGATGAATTCTTAGCTTAGAGAAATGTAGAGCTGTTAGATTAATTTTCTTTATGATCCGAATCTATCAGAGCCAAAGAAAAAAGTAAAATTGAGTCTTGGTTTAAATCAACAGAAGAGTGCGATTGAAAAGGGATAGGATGATCTCTTAAAAGTTTCTCTGCTTGTTTATAAGAGATACAGATTGAAAGTTTCAACATGAATCAGAGAAAGGTTTCTCAACGTTACCATTTTAAGAACTGCCAGGAAAAGCTCTTCCTTTGGCAGGGCTGGAACCAGCACTGCGCCTCCTGGCTTGACAACAGCGTTCGTCTGGAGGCTGTAAGACCATAACCACATTTGGCCCCTGGGGATGGATGCTATCATGCTAGGCAAACAGTGTTTTATTCACATTTATCAGCTGCAGCGAAGGAACAAGAACCTGGTTTATGTGTGGTCAGGTTCTCAAATACAGAAATACATATCCAATCTATCTATGAAAACAAACATCTGGCAGCTCGGCCAAAAGCAATATACAGAGGGAAGTCTGCTCTCCACGTTTCTATCTGCAGCAGAGCAGACCAGGCCTCGGGGCTGCATTGCATTAGACAGATTTAACTGCTTTGCCCCATCGAGTGTGTGTGTGTGTTGGTGCACACAGGTGTTTGCTGCTGCCAGCCTTCTGCTTCAGAGGAAATCAGCTCCAAGGCCCACTGTCACCATGTGCCCTGTGGCTCTTCCTTCCCCAGCATTCCACTCTCCTTGATTTTCCTTCACAGTTGCATAAAACTTGAGAAAAGATGCATGTTATTAATAACTATTGTTTTTCTTTACGTTATAACTTGTGCTTTCCTGTTGGTCCTGTGTTGATTCACAGCTTTCTGCTTTTCCAGTGGGATGCATGGACAGCTGCAACATGACATTAAACCTTCAGAAACACCATGACCCAACAGCAGCGTTGATGTTATGAATCACTCTGCCTTCCATATTTGCTTGGAGTTCATCAAGGAGTTATCCTCACAACCTGTCCTGAGGGCACGGGGACATCCAGGACCCAGGGACTCCACCCCTGTGCCATTCCGCTCACACAGCACTTGTGGATGTGCTGTGGCATAACCAGAGCAGCCTTCAGAAGCTCTCACGTGAAGCAAGAAGACAAATGAAACATGAGTGAGCACACTCACATTTGGTGCAGCTAAATTTTGATAAGGGCTAGAGGCACCTTGGAAATGCTTGCATCAATATGTGTATAAACGTACCAAATCCATGGCAGCCCTCACCAGCTGCCCTTGGTTGAATTCTGTACCCCAGTAAGGGCTTTCAAGAGTGCTCTGATGTTTAAAAACAAACAAACACGAAAAAAATCAAAGCCAGCTGGTGGTTGTTCCTACAGCCCGACAGCTGGGAAAATGGGGTTTGGTGAAGTGGACTGGGATCTGCCATTGCCACCATGATAGCAATATCCCTGCCCTGGCTACAAGGAATCCCTGATGCTTTGTGAGCAAAGATGTCTCAGAAACACACGGTGAGATGGCACCAATGAAGGGAAGGGAAACGCCTGCCTGCCCTCTGCAGAGATCAGCTCCCAGCCCACAGCACTAACAGCCTGATTCCCTCTCTCCATAGTTAAAACAAAGAAAAAAAACATTAGAAATGGCTGGCCAGAAAGTTATGCTTTTGGAAAATGCAGTGGGGCATCTGCTGTAGCCAGCAGCAGAGAGCAGCCTCCTGGCTAAGAGAAAACCTGCCTGGTCCCCAGTCACCCAAATTCAAAAGCTTAAAAGATGAGGAGTGTAAAACTTCATCTGTTGGTCTCTCACATGCCTTTCTGGGTACTTTCCTTTAACAAGATGCAATCGTTCTCCTTAGAAAGAGCAACACGATCTACATCTCTCCCCTTTCCAACCACATCCAGACCTAAAAGCAGAACATGAACAGCCCTGCTCTCCTGCTGACACAAGATCAGTGCTTTCCCAGTTCATGACACAAAAGAAAATCCACCAGAAAGCAAAATGACAGAGATGCAGAACCAAAACACTTAGCCAAGGTACAAGTTCCCATCTGGGCAGGCCTGGGTTTGAGCAGGAGCCAGCCCACAGGACACGTAACAGCACTGGTACCAGGGAGTGACCGCGGTGCTTACCAGGCTCTCCACGCCGTCCAGGCTTTCCTCGCCTCCCCGGCGGGCCTGTAGAAAGAGAGCTGAGGGTTAGTGATGGGCACACTGTGAGCTCAGCCCCTTACACCCAAAGCACTGCCTGCCCCCTCCCCTTCCCCACCTCCCACAGAGGTAGGCCACCAGACTCCTGCACAAAGTACATTGGTATAGTGAAAAAGGGGGGAGATGCTCCTAGGCAAGGTAGGAAGGAGTTTTTGAAGTTATCGTGCAATGTGGTAGAGGGATCTGGGTCTGAAGTGCTTCAAAGACTCAGAAGAAAGTTGTAGAAACTACATACAGATTCGTGCTCTGTGGTACAGCTGCAGTTCTGGGCAATCCGTGCACCACACAAGTGGCTGCTGCAGTTTTGCACATTACAACAATGATCCAAGTGAGGAACAAGAATCTTTTCCTACTAATCTGAGTCAGAAGTTGCCACATCGACTGCTAAAACAGCCTTGATCCCATCGTACAACTACAGCCTCAGGCCCAGGTTTCAGACATAACTTCGCTTTTTGTCCCAGCCAGTGAGGCAACAAGACCTCAGTGATCAATATGGCAACAGCACACCCTTAATCAAGGAAAAGGCACTTCAGCAATGAAGGGGAATGCAGAACGCAGTTGCAGCAGAAGCTGAGCACCCAACAAAGCTGCAGCACTGCACCCTTTGCGCTCTTAGCCCAGGGCCCAGTGGGAGCTGGCAGTTCTCTGCTCCCCCGGGCACACACAGCTCTGCTGGGGGTCACAGAGCTGCACTCTGCAGTCAGACAGTTCCAGAGGAGCATTGGCTTGTTGGGTGCCAGCAATGCTAACAACCAAAACAAGAGCTCACTTTTATCTGAGAAACCACTCTTCTCCCTCTCATTTCTGCTTCTAGGCAGGAAGGCCAATAAACGAAGATCACTAAATGTTTCTGCACTCTGGTCAAGATTTCCCCTTCTGCAAGAACTCTTCCATTCCCAAACGCTCACCATTTTCCAAGGGACAGAAATGCCCGTTCCCATGCCAGCCACGGGATCAGGCCAAGACTGCCCAGTACAGACTGCTGATGTCGTGCTGCTGGAAATTGCCCTTTTTCTCTCCTTTTTCCCCTATCGTTATGAAAAGGTGAAAAAAAACTCCACAGCAGCAGCCTCCCCTGCACCCGCTGCAGGAGATGCTCCAAGCACAGTTCCTCCTGAATGTGCTTAAATCAAATGCTGGTAGTTTGACTTTGCCTCTGCTGGTAGGGGGCAGGGAGAGCACACAGGGGGCAGGGGATGTCCTCAGAGCCCTGGGAGGGAGAGGCTGAGTTTTGAAGCAAGTGCTGCTTCAAAAGTGGTGAATCGGTAGTGGTGTTTGCAGCTAACTGAGGGGAGGTGTGGTGCTGAAGGGTGAACCTGCAGAGCTCAGGCTCTGAGGATGGCAAATGTGAGAAACCTGAGAGAAAGCAAAAATTTTTTTCTTTAAAAAAAAAATAATCAGTTTTAAATGTAAAGGGATTTCTTACTCCTTCACACCTCCACATCATGCAATACTTCCTCTATGGCCTTTCCTTTCCAGAAGGAAATCTGTAATAAGTAAGGCTTGGAACTACGAGTACAGCACCCGCTGAGAGAAATGAAAGCTGAGAACAAAGACTGATTGCCTTCCATTCCATTTGTAGGGCTTATTAAGAAAAAAAGTTAAAAAAAAGAAGTGGATTTGGAAAAGCAGGAAAAACATATTTTGGAAACCAGGGCTAGGACCCTGCTGCCATTGGATGTCTGACTACAGAAAAGTCTCTGATGAGAGAGAACTTCAGTGGGGGCTGGATGAGAGAATGCCGTATCCAGAGCACCGCTGGGCAGCGACTCACAGCCCCGTTGTGATGCAGGTGCCATCAGGTCTGCAGCCATCCCCGAGCATCACCCTGACCTCCTGCTCAGCACAAGGGACAGAAGAGCACGTCCTGCAGGGCATAGCTCAGAGCACCGGGCAGAGTGAGCACACAAAACATCTCCCTCCAAACCCCTTCAGGAGACTACAAAGGGCATTAAGGAGGCCTGGGAATTTGTTTGAAGATAAATGGTAGCTGTAAGCTGTTACCTAATGACTCCATCTCCTAAGATCGCGCAGTTTGATGCTTGTTCAATATAATTAAGATTTATGTTGCATTAGCGTCAATTGGGTAATCGCTGGGCCTTTCTTCTGACCATACCAGCTCCTCCGTATCAGTGCTGGGAGTTCTTTATTTACATTTTTACGAGAGACAGTTTTGGAGAGGAGAATGGATCCGAAGCATAAAGCAGTCTGCTTTTAAACAACTTGTCACGTTCAAGCTAAACAGCCCTAATCCAGAGCACAGCGTGCCACTTCTGACAACACCGTGAGCTTTCCACTGAGATGACAGATTTAGTAACACAAAGGAAAAGCATGAAATGCATCACTATTAGGAAGCGTTATGAGAAAGAGCTGATATGTGCACCTAACGAATAGATGCTCAAAAAGAAGGTTAAAAGTTCCTGGTAAACAGACTGCGTTGACTCAGCTGTTCCACTGGGCAGCGGCCAACGTGTCATCCACTGCAGGCAATGAAATGAAAAGCTATAAGTCAATATTGTTTTATAATTCACATTAAGTATTATCAAGAGCCCAAACCACTTATTTCTCCATAGCACAGTAAATTAATCCTGTTTGAACTAATTTACCCAATGCAAATTGGGCCGCTCTACTAACGCTGATCTGTCAATACCAGGAAAACAGGTCTAGCACGTGAAACGCACCACTTGTGTTGCCCATCATCATAACTAAAAAAATTGGACACTGTCAGATGTAGGGGATAACCAGCTATCACAGTCACCTCAGGTTCATGAGCAAATTACCGCCTATGTCACTGTTGGACATTAGGTAAGTTGGTGTTCACCAAAATGAAGGTGAGCTTTAAATGCCAGCAAGAAAAAGCCCCTAATATCACAGCCCAGCAAAGCCACACCACGTTGTGATCTCAGCCAGAAGCACCAAGAGCACATTCAGGGATTCTTTTTCCAGATGCAATTGTGCTCTAGCATGGGATTAAGTTTTATACCATTTCGGAGGGCTCACCCACTCACACGCTTGGCACTTTTGAAATGTTTCATTTTTATGAGCTGGAAGTCGTTTAGATTGCTTCCCCTTCTTCTCCTTGTGGCAGTTTTCAAGTTGTCTTCAATGGAACTACTTCCCTCCTAAGCCCCCATTGAAAATGAGTCAACCAGAAGAATAGCTTGAACAAATTGGTTGGTTCGGCCACTCTCAGAAAAGCAATTTTCTTTTTTCTTTTTGGTATTTTTTCCCATATGGCTTTACTTAGAAGGCAGGAGACCTTTGCAGCGTACCGCAGGGTCTGGTGTAGAGCCCTGGGAGACTGCAGCCCTACTCGAGCTGTTCCTGTACAAAGGCCAATTTACTTTCTTATTCCCTGGGGAAAAGCTTTATGGTTCATGGACAGAAGTCAGCCCCTGCGATGCTTGCTCAGCTGATACTCATCAGGTACTCAGGTCGGGCTGCAGACTCTGAGACCGCAGAATTGAGATTAAACAGTTTTGGGTCACAACATGTTGCATGAACCCTCTTGGCTTCGGATTCCAACGGACCCAACGACTCAAAGCAAATACCAGACACAGATTAGAAACACACAGCACCTATAGTTTTCCAAATAAAAACAAAAAAAATATCCCATCAGATTCATTTCTAATTTGGTCCAAGCACCCCAAGAACTCTCTGAAATCCTTGGCTATGCTTTATGTTAGTATAAAGCCACCCAGAAAGCAACGTCTGGTTATTAGTGGAGAAAAGCTCCTTGCAGTTCAATATGCAAGCCAGTTGCTTTCAAGATACAGAAAAAAGCAAAGGAATATTTCCCTTTCTCATACCTCCACGCAGACCTTCCTGAATGAGGATGCAAGGAGGAGGATGCTGCATGCTGGAGAGCTGCACAGCATGTCGGTGGTTATGCTTTGCCTAGAGCAGTCCAAAACCTTGCCACCAGAAATTCACAGCCACAAACTCCTCTTTAACTACAGCTGAGCTAAAATGAGGGGGTCCCAGTGAAGAGGATGGGATGGGGCATGGAGCTGGGGGGGGGGAAACAGATAAACCACTCCAGCAAGATATGTCAGAGCATCTACATCCCAAATTTAACAATCACCAACACCAATGGACACCAACAATGCCAGCACATAAGGTACATTTAGTTTGGTACGGCACAGCTCTTTAAATATCCCAAATTTGCCTTTGGTCTTAAGTGTTTTTGTTAATTGTAGCCAACAAAGGTTTCCCTTCCCATGGGTGGATCCTTGTTGCAGAAGGAAAAATAATATTCAAGACCATTCAAAGTGTAAAATAATATATAACTATATACATATATCTCAAATCCAGAAACAAATTGAAGTGCCGATTGTGCTCCATTTACAGTAACTGAGATTGTGCCATATGCTGAGCGTTCTGAATCCACCCCCACCCCTAAATCATTTTTTCCTTTTTCCTCACACCCAGAGACAGCTTCTTCAAACAGTCAAGTGCATACAGCTCTTTTGTTTAGTCACCAGGGCATGAAGATAAACTGAATTTGAGATATAAATTAAGAAGTGACTGGAATAAAGCCACAATTGCACTTACATCAAACATGGAATTTTTTCCTTTTGTTATGGCTGGGCTTACTCAGGACTTTTTCTGATAATACCCTGGCAAAGCTGCAGCAAAACACAGGGCAGGAGCAGATGTATGGAGAACACTCCACTTTGCTTTTAAAACAAGAGGACGCATGTTTTGGCAGCTGTGTAGGCTGCCATATGCAAGGTAGGAAGGTTTACACGGCAGATTTCGGCTTCCCACATCTGCACTGGTGCAAATCCTGGACAGAGACAGTAGCTTTGAAAAGCTTTCAGAGAGTAAGCAGGAATATTCACACACACACGTAGGGCTTTGCACTGCTTTATGAGAATAGTGGCCATCTCTGTTCATTGTACCCATATGCTCCTACACACTCCAAACACAAAGAAAAGTTGAGCAATTGAGGCTTCTCAAGGTACGTGCTAGGTAGTCAAGTCAGGCAGTTTCATCAACATGAATCTAGCAAATGAACAGACTCCTTTTTCTGCAATGGATGCAAACTAGAAAACCATTTGGTGGTAGAACTGAGGAAGAAAGCAAAGTGAAACTCACACTGGAGCTCTCCAATAGCGTTTGATAGAAATTCATGAGCCTTACTATAGCACCTTCAGGCAAATTAAAGCATCATTACCTACAACAGATGAGCAAACATACCCTCAAAGTCTGCTTTTTCAGAAAGCATTTGCAACCTGGCTTTTTTCTGCTAAAACACTTGGAAACACAAAACCACCTCCTGGAAGAGGCAATTCACCAGTACCCAAGCAGTCCTAGTGACCAGGATGTCCAATTATTTACCAGGTGGAGTATTGCTTTGCTTGCATCAGTAAATCTGCCCATACAAAGTACCAGCCTGCCTGCAAAAATAAGAAACACATACAGACATTAGGAATACCCCTGCAGCATAGGAAATGGCTGTGCATTTCTTGCAGTAAAGCACTTATTCTCCTTTTTTCCCCAAGAACTGCAAGACACTTCTACAAGGTAAGCAAGATAATGAAGCACTTATTGCTTCCTTTGGTTTTCAGTTACAATCTCACATTTAAACAAGTTTGACATGTTGGATTACAAAATCTCTAGTGCAACATTCAGATCTGACACAAAGTACTTGGGTTTTGATGAATTGCATTTTTGGAGCACGGAAGTACTCAAAGCTAATGAGTATTATCTGCAGTCGGAATTAGCTGTTCCAGATCCAGGATCCCACAGCAAAAACTAAAATGTTCTTTGTCATTTCCCATATTACTCAACATGCAGTAACTACAGGAGAAGTGAAAACAGCAAGGCAAGAATTTGCGAACAGCTGAGTAACAGTTTCTCATATCTAAAAAAGATCCTTGTCACCATACTAAGAAATATACACAATATAGACTTTAAGCAAACAATCATATTCTTTGTATTTAAATGTTATTCTTACAGAATAGAATCACCAAGGTTAGAAAAGACCTTTAAGATCATCCAGTCCAACCGTCCACCTATCACCAATATTTCCCAATAAACCACTTCCCATAGAATCACCAAGGCTGGAAGGGATGAATGCGAACACCTCTGAAGACATAGGCTGTGGTCAGCGCCCCATTTTGGCAGGATTTTCCATCCCTTGTTTCTCAGTTTCCTAAAAGCAAGCATGCAATTTACCATATACAAACCCCAAAGCAAGCGAGCGATTGGGCCAAGCTGATCACTAGACCAACCCTACAACAATCACACTAACAACGCCAACAGATTTAGCTTCCACGTGACCAATGTTAACATAAAAATCTAATTTTTCCTGCTCAAAACTCGTCTTAGTGCAGTGCTGGATAAGTCATAATGACAAGAATAACCCATGAAAGAAATGTAAGCCATCTCTAGGAGCTCTTCCTATTTTCATCGCTTGTGTTATCTCTGGACCAAGGTTCCATGCTGTTGCATGCTTCAAATGACGGAGCAAAAGTTCACCTTAATGGAAGAAAAAAAACAATCAAAACCCACATAACCATGTCTTTCCATGCAGAATAAACGCAAGAAGTGGTCATGAGTAGGATTACCTTCTCCTACGTGGTGGTGCAAGTAAGCCAACACACACATATTCCAGCAAACATTGCAGATCAAGGGAAACTAAAGAAAGCACTGAGTATTTAAATTTTGCTCTGAAGTGACTACAGGCACCATTTGGAGTTTCTATTTTCAAGCTGAACTTGGCCAGAAGCAAACACCGTTGACTAATTTCAATGACTGATTTTGAAAACCTAACTGTATTACATCAGTTTAGCTTCCAAAAAATCCTGCCATCTCCAGCGACCCAATGAGGTGATGAGCAACACGCTGATGTTGATGAAGCCTTCATGAAATTTAAGTAAAAACCCAAAGCTGCACTAGGCAGGAAAGAAATTAATCAGATTTTATCACGACGACAGCAGTGTTACACAAATAAACCTCTAAACTGTGGACATTATGTTGGCTGCTTCAGAATACTTTTGTCCAATGTAGAGTATCTGACCCCAAGGCACAAATAGATGCAGTTACAAATTTAAGCACACTGGGGTACATCCACCTGCTAACATCTCCTTGGAAAAACTTTACATTCAAGTCTGCCACCAGCAAACCTCTGAAGCCAGAAAACCACAGACAGTTTTAGGAGAGGATTTTGCCAGATAAATGATGCTGCAGCACTGAATAGGGCAGGAGCTGGTAACCAACTGCATGTTACCCAATTTACTGCTGGTGCCAGTCACAACACACAAGATGAACAATCTTTTTGACAATGTAATTTAAAGGAAACATGATTCAGCTGTCAGGAACTCCACTCTACCAGTAAATGCATCATTGGAACAACGCTGGGAGAAGTACTCAGAGTAACGCTATTAAAATGCCACTCAGCACGCAGGAAAGGGCTATTATTAACACTATTGTGACCTTGGAGAGCTGGAGATTTGTCTGATGATGGTGGCAACAGATGCAAAATGATGCTGCTCGCTGTCAGGAAAGCATCTAACCCAGCAGCTGGTGGGATGGAAGGGCAGCCAGCAGAAATGCAGGTAAAAGCACCACGCAAATTGTGCAGATCATTTAACGCGTGCAGGAAACAGACCAGGTGGCCTCAGGGATTTTTACCCCATTTTCTCTGACCATGATTTTCCTTTTATTTTTATAACTGTGCATATCACAACACCACATCTAAACTCTTAAAATATGTGGTTTTTTTTTTTTTCAAATAGAAAAATGCTCAATAAACAACACAAACTTCTAAATACAGTACATGCCTTAAGCTTTCATTTTTAGTAAATCCTCTGTTCTGCCCTATGACAAGTCTGGAGTTGCTCTGAGATCTGCCCGTAGCACCAGGTACCAGCTAAGACAGTTGCCATCACAGGAGAGGATGTGAATTGTCTTTGCCATGAGGCTTTTCCTTCCTTCTTGTCCATACATTTGCAATAAACCTTACAGGAACTTAAGCCCTAACAGTACTCTCACAGCACAGTTCAGTGAGCGTGAAGCAATTTCTTTAGATTCTTTGGAAATTGAAACCTTTCGTGAGCAGGCAAGCACACAGCGGTAGATTTGACAGATAGAACCCATGTCTAACAGGCATGTAGCAAAATATTCAGCCTTTTCTACTGATAGGAAAGTTCCCTTCTTGGTAATTCTACCTTTTTCCTAAAGCCTGTAAGCCACTGGTTTAAGTACTGTGTACCACTGAGGCACAGTATCTTAATTTTAAATATTCCCTCCATCCTCCCAGTAACATACGGGTGTGGTGGTTGCATGGAGGAGAATTAGACAACTGGAAAACAACTGTCCTGCATCCATTAGCTCCTGGTTATCCCCTCTACCAAGGAGTTTTCGAAGTTCATAGATACTTAAGCCATTTGGGTATCTAAATATCTACCTTGCCTCCAGTTAAGTTCTTCCCTGAGGACAAAGCTTTGATGCCAACAAGCTCAACACTTAGCTCTCAAAGAGAGCCTCTGGTTCAGGCTGTGGCAGTCTCACGGTCAGCCCTTGGGAAGAAGTTTACATGGGAAAGCATGGAGAGCAGCTAAGGAAGGGCATTGCAAAAGAAGCAGGAGAAGAAGTAAGGACAGAAGATTTGAGAAAAGAAGATTTAAGAAGACAACAACAACAAAATACATCAAAAGCCAATTGCATGAATGGCCAAAAAAAGAGTCTCCAGATATATTATAATACACCCATACATCATGCTGGACTAGCCTGTCATGGAGGCATTATCCTACTTGAGCATAACTTGGAGAACTGGAGGGGAGAAGAAGAGTCTCAGCCTCATGGATTCTTCCTACATTGGGGTTGAAATTACGATGGAAAAAATGTCAAATAAAAATGATTTCACCCCCAGAGCAGCAGAAACAACGTACTTTGCTCTCACAAATTGGGACCAGGTAGGTTGGCACAAGGTCTTTGGCAAAGAAACAATTTACCCTCAAATTTGAGACCAGAGCAATAGCATTAGATCACTTACTCAGACTTCAGCTGTGAGCAGCTGTTTGGCTTTTATTTCACACAAAAGCTTATACTGTAAAAGGAATTCCTGGCCCATATTCAAATGCTATATTTGCTCGTAAGCAATGTTTCTCATTTTAGTCCTGATAATGCAATGAAATCAGTGACGAAAAATTTTTACAGAGAGATGTAAAGGGGGAGAAAAGGTATTTCTTTGTAGAGACGCTGCATTTGTTCTGTTGAAATGCAATACTTAGACCACGAGTTTTCACCACGCTCCATTTTTATCACCAAGCTTCTCCTCTTTGGAGGATGTAATTAAAGGTACAATCGCCTTCTCTGATGGCCCTGGGCAGGCGCTGGCTTTGCTGTGTGCAAACTGCTTTCCCACCCACCCAAGATCCTTCCAACAAAGGAACAGATGAACGTTTATGGATAATACAATTTCCATTATACAGACACAACCAACACGTGCTACAGCCATATTCACTTCTTGAAAGAATGGTGTTTCCTGTAGCAAGTGCAAATCATCAAACAGTGTGAGCCCTTTTACTGCTGTATCCGACCTGTGCTGCACAGCTTCCAGCAGGAACACGCTGAGGTCTTGGCAGCCACACACTGGAATTCTGGTCCATCAAAGCAATTTCTGACTAGCTGAAGAGCAGCGCTCGCGCCTGCTGCTACTTCCACCTCAAGAATTGATTACAATTAATTACAATTGCCCTCAGAAAGAAAGGCAACAAAGGTGAGCAGCCGTAGAGCCACAATGCTCACTGCTGAGATGGCAGTGGGGCTGACAGTTTGCCGCAGGCTGAATATGGGTGCTGAGTGGCCAGCAATGAGACCGAGCACAAAACAGCTGTAGGAAGGCCAGAAGAAAAATAGGTGTGCCGGCATGCACAGAAACATAGCTGAGATACCAGAAAGCGTGCTGACGTTTCTTTGGCGTGCACCATGCCTTGGTGGTTGGCACCAGGTGGGAGCACATGCAATTAAAGACACAGCACAAGCCAACACTCACAGAAGTTGCTAAGGCCAACTCTGTTAGAGCCCATTTCTACCATGCCTGGGGCCTGCTCTGGCCCAGATTCAGTGACAAGGGTTTTTATTTCGGTGCGAAGAGGGGATGATCTATTGCCCCACACCTGGGGAACGTTTCGGTAACAACTTCATTGTAGACTGAAGTCTTCTCCTCGGCCAGCACATTGCATCAAGCTGCTTCCAGGCACCCAGCTTTCCAAGACGAGAGGTGTTCTGAGGAGCCCTGCAAGTGCACATTAGTTTCCCAATTATCAAAATCACTGCCGTATTTGTTTAACCGCTTTCATTTGCTTACTTGATGAATCTCTTTTGATGAATCGTTTGTTTTATTTGGCTGCTTCAGGATCGCCGGTCTTGCAAACAGCTCAAAGCCAGAGCAGAGAGATTGACTTTGTTCAGCTGCTTCTTCTACATGCTTAATTCATTCCCAAATGCATTTTTCAAGGGTACTTAGACTGTTTTCAGCTCCGAACTTCCAGTCGTCTGTAAAGCAATGCATTCTCTTTTCCATTTTTGAAATGGGGAAAAAAAAGTGCAGGTTTGATAGCATGGAAAGGCAATTAGGAACTACGTATGTTGTTCTTCTCAATAGCAAAAAGCATCTCAGGGATCAAACAGGAAATTTAACTTATTCCTGACAATACCGAAGGTGCAGCCTTTTAGCTCCAGATCCCTCGTTTTTGTGTCATCTGCAGATCTCAGAGATCAGCTGAACAAATGCCGGATCGCCGCTTGGCCTCACCAAAGATATCCAGGAACAAGATTCAAAGTTTTACAGAGATGAGGTACTGTTGTTCTTTAAACATGGAGATAAGATGAAAAGAAAGAAGCAATTATTGCGAGCAAAGCTATCCAATATGTTACTAAGTCTGGATGCTACCATCAGTTTCCACTTGTACACCGAAGCGGCCAAGTTTGAGAAAAATGGTGCAAAATACGGCGGAAACAGGAAACAAGTTCAGAGAAATGAGACGGGGAAACACACAAGGTGCCCAGCACCTCTGGTTTGGTGTTAGGGACAAGCACAGCGGTGGGACCACGTGTCCAGAGCTGCTGATACAGGGTGAGATGGCGGTAAGGGATTCTGTTTGCAAAACAGAACCAGCACATGAGATTTCATTCCCCAAATACACCAGCTTGAACCATTTTGTGAGCCATTATTTTCCCAATCATACGCTTCTGTAATCATACAAAGGCTCTATTATTGTTATTAAAAGAAGCCACCCTTCTAAGCCTACCTGGCTCTTGAAAGCCAGAGGAGTGGGCTGGTCCTTCCCCAAAGCAGGGCAGTAGGGTTGGCCTTCATCTTTCATTGATTATTATGCGATGCCTATCACCATATCTCGCCAAGATCTTAACTGAAATCAGACTTCAGTTTAACACAACACAATAAGCTGGATCCTGCTTTCAATTTTGTTTTCTGGGTTCCAAGATACGCTTTTAAATGATTGAAGTACTGGATCTAATTTCACCTGAGGATCTAAAAGTACTTAAAGTAGAAACCTTGAGAGTCCTGCATGAATATAGATATATTGCTGCTGAATTCTGAAATAGAGATAAATGAAGCCTTTGGAAGGGCAGCTAACCACGTATAAGACTGTAATAGCTGGAAATTAGTGCTGAACATCAGAAAAAAAACGTATCTAGATTCCAGCCTCCCACGTCTGCTCTCTAAACCATGATCCATGAGGCCACAATGAATGGCTAGAAGCTGGTCTGGCCTTCATTATCTGCATTTGCAATGTCTTCAGGTCTGTGCATCTGTATCCTGGAAAAGTCCCGCATGCTGGTAGCCGTCTTTTCTGGGATCATGACATTTTCAAACCACTGCTTCAGCCCTTATTTCTCCCCCCTGCAGATGAAAAGTTTCTAGCACATCTGACTCATCCCTCCAAGAACTGGGTTGCTGTCATTTGATTATTAGTCATTAATCACAACCAGCCTTTCAGCATTTACTGCATCCCCAGCTGCGCAGGGCACAGCCAGTTTGTGTTACAGGATGGAACCCAGAGGGATTTCAGGAGCACCGTGCAATGGTGACCGGTCTGAAAGAAAAATCCAAACCCAAATATTTCCCCTTGAACATTTTGTGAAATGTTTAAAGGCACTTCCCTGCCTCCACCATGGAACAGAATACCTAGAGGTGCAACAAGGAGCTCCCAGAATTTGATGGACACATCTGTAAGTCAGTGCTGCACAATGAGCAGTGGTTGCATGGACCTGCCTGACCTGCACCCAGGGAGCCTATTGCAACCAGCCAGGAGTTCGGTGCCATTAGGCTTTGCTTGAGAGGGAGGTGTTTCCCTCCCCAGAGGTAAATAGGTGGAATAACCCGTGTTACTGGGGTGAAAGAAAAACATGAGGAATGCCATCTGGTTTCTGCATAACTTGGCTGTCAAACCACTCTCGCACTGATGTTTCTGTTTCTTATCTTTTTGCTTGTGTTGGAGCTAAAACAAGATCCATCTGAGCGGAGGACCGGCTGCACAGCTCTCAGCTCTATGGCTCTCCATTCCCAGGGCTGCAGCCCCAGCGCAGCACACGCACCCCTCAAAGGGACAAAGTAGGACAGTTTTACCTCTGTGAGAAGAGCTAGCAGTTATAACGCTGTCCTACTCCCCTCTCACAGTTCTAAAATCCTCCTACTGCTGACAAAGGCTATATTCCACCTTCATATTCCTCCGGCACTGTTGAATTACACACGTTTACATCTGCTGTAATACCACAAAGTAGAGTAAATCTTGCAAATGCTCTGCCTAAATGCATGTAAATAAACCAGATCCCCCCCCTCCAAAAAAAAAAAACAAAAAAAAACAACCAAAAAACACCAAGCCCAAACCAACCTGTCTGTCAGATGCATAAAAGTCAGGAAGTCTCAACCCCCAAATTATCACCAGCGCTCCCCCCCCACCCCTCCAGCAGCTGCATTTCCACAGAGGAGAGCAGCTATGGCTCTGATTGACGGGGGCCACGAACAGGCAGAGGTGAGCTGCTGACTGACAGGTCAGTTTCCATTTGTCTGATTTTGCTTGGTAAACCATTAAAAACCTGTCAAACAAACACTGCAGTTCAGTGGTTCCCTGTGAAACCTCTGCCAGCTCTGTTCCCTCCGGAGAAGGCAATTACCTTATTTATAGGGATTGGGGAACAAATGCTGCATTTCTTCTCTGTAATCATTTATTAATTGCTCTCATACCGAAAAGTGGCTTTGGTAAAATAAATGAGATCCAGCCCTCACTCATCTCACTACAAGAGCAGTGCACTTTGCAGAAGTCGGGCATCGCAGAGCCAGCTGTGCCCCTCCATGCAGGACCTGAATGGGAAACTGGAGAAAGCACTTAGGAAGACCTGTGCAATGGAGAAAGGAGAATTCCCAGCTTCCATATACTCAGAGCTAGAGCCACGCTGGGTGTATTATGCCATTATTGTTATAGCAACCAGCAGACTGCTGCACGTTTTGCATACAAAGGCACGACATGCTTTACACACACACAAAACTCCTGGTCCAAAGACACTATCTGATCTACACATGCAAAAACAAAAATGAGTTTCAATAGGAAACGGATGGAACGAAGAAGAGGATAAACAAGAACAAGGGTTTGACCAGAAGTTTCCCATGGTCACTCAACCCCAGCAGCAGTGACTCACGCGGGTTTCATGGTGCCACTGCCATGCCTCTAAAGATTGCCCCCTGCAGCCATGTGGATGGCACCTCTCAGTTCTCACCTCCTGGAAAAGCCCCTTTTAAACTTCACAGGTATGAACTCTGCCTGAGACAGCAAAGCTTTCTACAGGGTTGGGTTTTTTTTTTAACCCCCAAACTTTTTTATTTTATTTTTCTTTAATTATAGCAGGAAATTGCAAGAAACTAAAGTAAACTGGCCACTTGACAATCACTAGAAAATATTTACACTAATGTAACTATAACTGCCCAAAGCAAACAAACAATTGCCAGAAACAGGACTTAAGTTGATAGAATGAGAAATAAACACAGGAATAACAGATGGGTTCAGCACAAGACCTTCTTGTGTGTACAGATCTGTCTCTGCTCTGGCACCTCTGAGCCACAGAGCCCAGTGCCACCTCCAGCTCCTGCATTCACCCCAGATTCACTGTGGTGTGCTCTGGGACACACATCATGTCTTCACTGAAGCACCAGAAACCTGGAAATCCAAAGGATGTGCTCATTGCCCCGCATTTACAGTGGGCAGCGATGGAGCCCAGGAGCAAAGGAAGCTCAAGGAAGTTTGTTGCTCAGACGGCACAAATAAATTAGAAGCATTTCACAAAATTCTCAGTTTCAAGCAACTGCAAAATCAGTGCTGCTTTGCTGTTTCCGTGCAGCTGAACCAAGGGCACTGGTGACTCTGCCCCTATCGGAAGGGCCACGATGTCACCCACACGGTCACACAGCCATTGCTCAGCCAGCTTGTGCAAAACCAGATGGACGCTTTCACACCTGACAAACCTGCACCATCTTACCGGATACTGAAACAGAACTGCTCTGACAACCAAAGGAACGGCTGAAAACCACTCTGTTACTGAAGCTTTGCATCAGCAGCATCCCTTGCCCTGACATTAGAGGGAGCAATTAACACCCACACAGCACAGACCTGCACCTTCTCCATTTTCAGCACTTACTGACTGAGGATGAAATTGACACTTTTTGCTGCACATCCCAAAATGTAGATTGTTGTTTGCATTTGGAGCCTGGGTAACAGCATCCTGGGCACGTGGCAACAGGGACAGGAGCACCAGGCCTCAGTTCAGACCCATCCCACACCCCAGCGCTGAGCCTCCCGGCACAGGCAGCCCAGCAAGCCAGGGAGACCCAAACACATGGTCAAGGCCACTTTTGTTTTGCTTCAGTATTTTGGTATCCTAAGCTGTTTAATTTAATTTTCTTCTTTTTGGTCTTATACCTCATTCTGGAAGCGGTCACATACCTGATATGCATTTTGCAAAAAGGAATTTCCACCTTTGTGAGAAAGCAGAGCCCTTTCAGCAGGTCACTCGGACACTATCGTGACATGCACAGAGCAAGAGCCTGCAGAAGAAATTAATTCAGCGCATAGGGAGCAGAGGACATTAGACCAATGCCAAGAGAAATATTAACTTTTCTCAAATGTAAGCCTGTTTGACATTGTTTTAACCATAATAATTTGCATACAATGCACACATTGCACAAAACCAGGCCAACTAATGACAAGCGGGATAATTTCACAAAGCAAATAACAATAGGGCAAAAAGTCAATTCTCTCTCCTGGGACTTCAGGTATTTGAGCCCCCCCCAAAAAGCAAACCAAGCAGACCTGAACAAGCTCAGAGTGCTTTTGTGCTCCCAACTCAACCTCAGGCAGAAACCCGCATTGCACACAATTTTTTGCCATCCCTTCCCGCTCCACGGGAAAACAAGCTCAAAAAGCTCAAAGCTCCTGGAAACAGCCCGGCCAGTTTGGAAATGCATCAAGCATGTTTCATCCTATGCATTTACACCCTCACCAACAGCAGCCCCAGACTCTCCGCCATGACACACTGATCCCAGTTCAGCCACTCTTGACCTCTGCCTCTGTCAGTGATCCCAACCCTGACCCATGGAGTGGCGAGATTTAATCCTCCCCCTGAAACATTTCCAAGCCAGATTCAAGCTGCCAAGAAAAAAATCCACATTCCTCAATTTCTATCACCCTTGGCTATATGGTGTGTTGGCTGAATTATCTTAACAGAAACACATAAGTAATCAAATGTGAGTGCATGCACATCACCACCTCCGGAGAGAAATCTGCTTTGCTCAACTGCCCAAGCCCCAGGGAGCCTCTATGCTTGTGGTGCATTGGAGACTTGAAGACTAACCTCAAAGCAGCTCTTTTAACTGGACTGAAAACACAGATCACCTACTGCAGCTTTCCTGCATAAAGAGAGACCTATTTCTGTAAAACTGGTCCATTCTTTTCATGCAAGTCACTAGAAAGTTCACTCCACAAATTTTTAGAAGGGAGGAAACGTATTTTCAAGAACAGTAGGACATCAGGACCCACTGAGACTCTTATGTTCTTGCCCCAAAGAAATCTTCGGTAGTTTGAGGCTGAACAGGACCTCACACTTGGACCAGCCATCTGCAGTGCTCCCCTGTCCCTCCTCCTCTGATCTCCATAAAGATGCTGAAGGATCCTGACCATCTTCGTGGTGGGATGTATGGAAACCCTCCACACCTCCCAACCAAGTTGGCTTCCTTGAAAAAGTCATCTGCAGAACTACCATATTAGGCCTCCATGGCATCCTAACCAGCTGTCTGCAGTAGAATAAACAAAGCTCTACCTTTCCCATTTTAAGTCTAAAGCACTTCATCCAAAAGATGTTCAACAGTGCCTCGCATTTTTGGGGGAGATAGAGAGAGAGATGAGACCACACCTCATGACAAAAGCAGGACACCCTAATGCCCCAAACTGTGCAATGTAGGCCTAAATAAAAACCTCGTCTTGAATGCAAGTTCTTCCAGATTCTCTTTCCAAATATTGGCATTAAGATCCCACCCCTCTCCAGAGTAGAACTTTTTCCCTCTGCCTCCCCAAGACATCCAACCCCCCGAGTACCAAGATCCCAAACTCCCCACCTTTCGGAAGCACAGGGCTGTGCACCACAGGGCGCTCAACACAACAGAGATTTCCCCCCACCCCTGGCACGGGGGGTGTTAGTGCTGAGCAGACAGCAGCATCACTGCTCACCATAACGTGAAACATGCTCTTCCATTCTTGTACCATACAAAACTCCCCACTAACTCTCAAATTGTTTTTTAACCAGTTATTAAATGAAGTGTCTTTGTGTTCTTTTTTTAATCTTAGGAAAGAAGCTTTGTTTATTTGTTTATGATCACACTTAGAGCCAATGTAAGAGGTCAAATAATTTCCAGATGATATCCAGACTGTTTTGCATTTGAATTCCTGTAGTGTTTTCTTTTGAAATAAATTGAAAGGAACACAGTATTACAGGGAAATGTTAAAATTCGAAGTCCCTGATAGAAATAGCATCAGTTTCAGCTTCCAACTGCAAGGGCATTGCTGACACAGCAAGATTCATGCTACAGGATATGGACTTGTGTTATTCAGCTCGCAGAGCAGTTTAAGTATGGGATTTAATATTGTTTTTACCTATTTTTCAACATAAGTCACAATATTTGGTGATTTGGTGCTTCTCACAACACCACAGACTGGAAATAATATGGCAACAAGGAATGGCATCCATTATTTCTAGTTTAAGAGTTGTGGACACGAGGCTGGGAACTAACAAGTGAGTAAACTGTCAACATCCAGCCACAGATGGCACAACTCTTGATTTTTGACCTTCAGGTCAATCAACTGAAGAAATGCATACACTGTAATCAAAGCTGGCTTTCCTGATGTCAGTCACAGGCCCAATTAATCAATGCAGCACCCAGGAGAGGCCACATTTTGCATGGCCAAAGCCACCAGGTTTCAGTCCATGAGTTGACACCCCAAAATACAACCACTGGGCAATACAGGAGCAGAGGGAAGCACTCTCCTCCCATCACCTCTCCTCACTGAGGATGTTCCTAGCTCAGCTGCCCTTTAAAATTGCAGCACTGGTTTTAGTGCAACCAGGCAGAAGCTGAGGGCCAAACACTGGAGGCTTGGAAATACAATATTAATAAGAAAACATTTTGCCCACTCAATTTCTGTGTCTGAACAGACTACAAAGGCTTTCCCTTCCTCAGAACTGCTCATTTCCCAGCATTTACAGATTTTGGCCTGAGCTGAGCTACTTCAAAGGCAACAGATATCAGTCAGGGGAAAAAAAATTGAAAGAAAAAAGAAAGCTGGCATTTCAGCAAACCATTGGTCACTCCGTGGGATCTCTGAATTCATTTCAGTCTGCTAGAAGTTTATCTTGGTGCATTGTTCTGATTCATCCCACTATCTGTATGAATCTCTCCTCATGACAGTTTTGTCTCCATAATCCCCCAAAATTCAGAGAAATCAATCAGGCTGCCACTTTCTAGTCATGCAGATTCTAAGCCATGGGTGTCTGACCTTTTGGCTTGTCTGGGCTGCACTGAGTGAAATGAATATTCTTGGGCCACATAAAAAATATGTATTCAAGGAACAATCTCTTGTCTTTGTTATAACTAAAGAAGAGGGCACGTAATGTAGTTAATGTATATAATCAGAAACATTTTTCTTTATTTTTTGTTTTAACAAAAAGAGGGTAACAAAAACATAGAGCATATATGTCTACCCTGCTAGTTTTAAGTCCAACAATCTGACCTGGAAGGCTTTCATTTTTGAGTTAATGGTGGGAATGAAGCTTCTGCTAGCCTCAGCTGCATACTGGACCTGGTGAGCTCTCCCCTTGACAATGCCATGAGTAGATACAGGACAGGCTGAGATGTGGGACGAGGCTCTGGGTGACCATGCACTGCCTGCCATTTGCTCGCCTCAGATCACTCACGAAGTCCACATTAACATATTAGTCACTATATGATGGTGTTTTTAATTGGCCTCTGAACATACTGTAGAAAAACTATTAATTTCACCAACTATTTTACCTAGGAAAGAAACCTGTAAATACCAGTCAGTTTTCAACAAAGGCTAAATACAGAATTTGATATTGAATTCTTGGAATTTCCATAGGGCTTTTCATTGGAAGAGCTCAAAGAACACTTATACAATATCATTATTCATGCTTCGCAGATAGAGAACAACTCCTCAACATTTCAGGTGTCTACCTGCTAACAGCAGCTCACAGGTGTCCCAGAGAGATGTGAGACAAGTGACCACCATCCAACCTTCTACCAACAGAAAGTTGGTTCTTTTTGCCTCCCCCACCAAGAGACAAATCTAAGTTACTTTACTGAAACAATACCTTCCTAGGTGCAAACAACAGCCCTGGAAAAAGAACAGCATCCAGAAAGAAAACTGACCCTTCCGAATCTTATAGTATTGATTATGAAGGAAATGGACCCTTTCCAATGGAAAACCAGAGCAGCACATGGGCTGTGCAATGCATTTTCATAAGGTGATCGCATTGAATCGCTTTCTCACATTAAGCCCCAAACACTCAAGCAGCAACATGCTTCCACATTTTTTCCCCCTGGTAACAAAGATGGATGGTGACAAACATCCATTCTGCATGAGGTGCACATTACTAAAAGAATTTATCTGGATTTAATCGAAACTTGTCTTCATACCGACATGAAACGATGCCTTGAGAACAGGAGTATTTACTATGAACATTTTTCTTTTTTACCTCCAATTGATTATGGTCTCTCTGCTTTTTAAACCCTAGCTTCAAGCCACATGTGTCTCCACATCAGCTTATCTGCTGCTTTCAACTTCCATCAGCCCCTGTTTTTACTCAAACAGGAAAGAATACAGAATGTTCTAGTTAAAGTCTATTTTTGAATATAATAAAGCAACGCAAGCCCATTTCCATTTTCTGGTGTCTCCAACAAACAGACTATCCAAGTTCATTAGGATGACAGCTTCTTGGCAATCAAGTCATTTTTCACTGTGGCTATAGGAACTTATTTCATTAATCCTTTGGCTTGCCTACAGAACCAAAACAAAAGGAGCCACGGGATCACCTTGGTCCATACCTTGTGTGTCTTATTATCACGTGTGTTGCTGGGGAAGGTGGAGTGAGGGAAGAAATCAAGCAGATGAAAATCCAGATGCCTGTCAAAGCTACGCCTTGACCTTGGCTTTACATGGAGCCTTTCCCCCATGAAACCCAATGAGCGGAGCAGCCCCAGCTCCTTGGCTGCTTCTCTGCTGAACCAAGGACAAAAGCACATCCAGCTCTCATCTGCAGCTTGGAGGCACGAGAGTAGCGTAAATGATCACTGCTTAATATTAAACAATAATAAAAATGCTCACATTAGCAGCGGTGAGACACTAGTGCACATGTGCTCACCATACCGCCCAGCCTTGCAAAGGCAATGCTCCCTCCCAGCACCTGAGCCAGGCAGGGGTAGGCAACTCATCAGAGGATTTCCCCTTAGCAAGATTCGCTCTGCTATTTCAGGTTTTGTACTTCAGCTAATTTCTAGTTTACACTTCAAACCAAACACTCTTGCACCCTCCAAATCCAGCACAGAGTTCTCTTCCTCACTCTCCAGGCAATCACTGCCCCATGTCCAACCCTGCTCCCCAGAAAGACAGCCTTGAAATACACGAGCTCCTCATATACATGTGGAAATTCATCCTTTACGAAGAAAGGACAAAAAAAAATGGACAAAACACTAAAAAGGTATCTTCTTTTCACATCACATTGTGAATTTCCATTCCAACAGGGAACGCGTTGCACAGAAAAGCCTGGTCTTCATGTCAGCCATCAAGCGCTGCTCTGACACACCACGCCAGGAATGAACTAATATAACCCAGAAGGACAGCAACAAAACAACGGCCCGCTCCATGTTTGCTCAACTGAACTCAAGCCAGGAGTGACTTCAAAGTGAATCTCTCTTTGCACAACACAGACAGAGCCCAACCAACATCCCAATGACTCAAAGTCGCCCAAGTGACCCAACCCGAGCGCCTGGAGGCTGCAAGGAGTTTGGAAAGTCCTGGTCGGGATGTGGTTCTGGGATGGACACAGCAAGGTGGGCCACACTAGGGCCTGGCACATGGAAATAAAGAGAAACGACTGGATATTGTGAGTACCCACATCACCAGTACAGAGCAGAGAAACCCAAAGATTCTTTCATCAACAAGTGTGAATTGATCTTTAATTTATAATTCTGTAATCCCCAGGATCTCTATGAAGAGCTACTCTTAAGATTTTTGCAGTATACATTACCTGCTGCTCCTTGCCAGGGCACAAAGCAGCACAAATCTCTTAGGATTTCTTGGAAGGAAGTCTTTATGACCACAAGTAACCTATCACGTTGAGCCCAATGTGCTGCTAAACTGCCTTTGCAAAGGACAGCTCCTGTGAGGTACAGGACTTGTCCTCTCCTGCCCCATCAGCTACAGAAAACAAAGCCTTTGCTACCAATGTCTCATGCCCATAAGACAACAGAAAGGGGATTCAATTTTCTTCCCTCAATCTGGGAGGGAAACATCCCTTTTGAAATGTTATCGAAATAGTAAAACATTTCAATAACTGTACAGCTGCAGAGCAGCAGGGCTAACAGTATATACCATGTTAAAGGCTCCGGTAGAATTTTACGAGTCTGCTAAAAAACAGAACCCCAAATCCTCTGCAGTTCCAAAACACACACGCAAAGCCCCCCAGGCAACTGCTCCAGAAACAGCTGCCTTTAAAAAAATATCATACTGGTGGCAAATCTCCAGTCAACGTGACCAGCAGAACTGAAAACCCCTTTGTGCTGATACGCAATTAATGAATGAATGGGAGGGATGCCCACAGTCATCTCCAGTGTGGGAAAGGGGTGGAAGACTACAAAACCTCTCAGCTCCAAGTGCACAGGCACAACACATTTATTTATTGACTTTTAGATAGGTGCATCCTAAGAGCATCAGCCACAGCTCTGAGCCTCAGGGCATCGGGTAGGAACCCAAAAGGACAGTCTTTGCCCCTAAAGCTTTACAGCTCATTTTTTCACTTGCAAACTACGCAAAGAGGGGTGAGCAGCCTCCTCCCTCTACTCCAACACATTCCTGCTATACTCCAAAGGCACAGAAAATCAAATTCTCAATAGGACCAAGCAAGGCTGGATCACTTATGCAGGAACCTGTCAGTGTCCTGAGAGTCCCGCTGCGGGGAAGAGCTTTTCCAGCAGTTTCACTTGGCCATGCTCCTCAGTGCAGTTCCTGCAGGTCCTAACATCTGCCAGGCCTCCCCCGGGAGCCTGCCCAGAAAGTGAGGAGCTGCAGATACCACCGCCCTTATCTACCAATTCAGGGATTCCAAACAAAAGAGAAAGGGTGGTCTCACCCTGGGGGTTAACTGCAGCAGGGAGGTCTCCTCTGCCCAGCCTCAGGCGCAAGTGAAAGCAGAATAGATAACATTTACCAAACTGCTGTGATTTCTCAAGGCACTGCAGCATCTTTTTGCAAAATAAGAGCTGCACCATGCCAGGGTGGAGCCCAGCCTTCCTCCTGCCCCACCACCTGCCTTCTGCACCACACCCAAGCATGGAAATCCCTCCCCAGTCAGCAGAGAAATTCCACCTGCAGCTTCATCGCACTAACGAGCCAGGAGAAAGCAGGCAGGCCAAAGAAAGGCAGCTATGGGGAAGGACCAGGAGCCCATGAAGCTTTCATCAATTCCAGGCTAGATTCAGGAATTGTGCTTTCTGCAGGTGTATGGAGTTGCCCCGACAGACGAGTAGGAGGAAGTGGGGAACTGCCAGTACCTCCTGAGCACAGACCCCTTCTGCTTCCATCTGGAAAGCCTCTGGCCCTGCAGCTGGTGCATGCATTTTAGAAAAGCAACAAGATCTTGTGTTACCATTTGCACTACAAGTGTGTCCCCGAGCACTGGTTTCATAGAGAATGGTCTGACATGACTTCCACCATCTTTTGTATTAATCCAGCACAGCTGAGCTGCAGGAAGGAGCACTACAGAAACGTGGTGTGCTGGTAAGGAAATGAAAGAAAACCAGAAAAAAGAACACGCTTTTATTAAAAATGAGAAGTTCCGTATCCAAACACATCACACACACAAACATTTTTTGTTGCAAGATGCTACATCCTTGATTCCGGTTGGGCTTTTTTTATCCACAGCCATTTAGTTCTGAGGAACATAATTCCCATATAACCATTTTAAGTCATGTTTTCAGCCCATTAGTCACGCTGTAATTACAACAGGGGCACAACGATGCCTAGATGATGAGCAGAACCTCACCACTCAAGTCCTGATACAACACTCAGGAATTTCAGATGATGCGGACCCATCCTACAACCCACATACCTGCACATGTAGAGCTTTACACATCACACCTGGATATAAAGGAGCTGCAGCTTCTATAAAAAAGGGTTCCTGCCCATTCCCGTAGGCATCCATAGCATAAAACCCAGTGAGCAAGAAACGAGCCCAGCATCTTCTCCAGCAGGAGCAGGAGAGCGCAGGCTGACATGAGACCTGAGAACAACAGTCCTGAGGACATGGAGTTCCACCTCCACGGAATCCCCAGGGACCCAAATTCCCATTCTGGAGCCACATGGAGGATGACCACGGCTGTAATAATTGCAGACATTCAATAAGTGCTCCGACCACCACTTCCAAGATGAAACCGAATCACAACAAATTCATTTCCTGGCACAATTTTGTGGGAAAATAATAGCATTTCCTTTCCAACTTTATTGAAAAGTTCAAACTCAATAGCAACAAATAAACTGAAAACATTCGTGGCTGCAGAAGAGCCTGCATCTCTTCCACCTTTATTAATCCTGGAGCTGTCTGCCTGTGTTGGCAATGATACGTATTTATGAAAACAAAACAAAAAAGAAGAAAGCCAATAAAAGCTGTGATTTACAGGCCCAATAAAGACTCAGATTAAAAAAAGAAATCTGTACAACCTTTGTGGGAACAGGTAAGAATTAAAGACAATGAAGCATAGAAACTTTTTGAGCATCCCCTACTCCTCTGAACAAAGCATATAACTCTACAGAAAGTTAAACATTAGATACCTTCTTGCAAAAAAGTGAAGTAAATGTAAACTACGTGCAAGTCCATCTATTGCAAGAGCCTACGTATCTCCTCCGTTCAACAACCAGGGATTGGAAGCCTGAGCACATTGCTCTGGAAATTAAGATGCCTGGAACACAAGGTGTTCTCTCCACTTGTGCCTCATGAGGAGCAGAGAATGGCTAAACAGCATTTCCCTTAATGTTGTGGCAAATATGCTCACCTTGGCAAAGAAAGTGTTATAATATCTCAGCAACACAGATCGTGCTCTGTATAAATCCAAGCTTTAAATGCTTCTCCTGTGCCCATTGTGCTTCACCTTAGAACACCACAGCACTCCCCTGATTTTGGTATCCGAAGCACTTTAGAGAATACTCCAAACATATGGAAAACTTTGAGATGAACCTCACGAGGAAATGAGGTACCACGTTTTGTATCTCATCCACAACTTGCATTGTTTCCCTTGAGATTCGTTCAGGCTCCTATTCTGTCTCCATCATTGGGAACCCCCTAATGATCTGCAGTTCACGTGAAATTATTTCTTGTTCCAGGTGCTTTGCTTAGCAAGCCATTAAACAGCATTAAATGCAATTTTAGAGCTACAATTTCTTCTTTTAAATAGAAGTTAATATATCTCTTTTCATCCCAATCTTCTCCTATTTTGCATGTCAATCATTTATATCTAATTCTTTTCATCTGGAATGTAAAAATTTAATCTATTTTAGTGTAATCACTGTAATCAAGCAAATCAAGCAAACAGAGCAGTTCTGTTTTCTATTAGCTGACGCTACAACTTCTAATATAGAGTTTGCCTCCCTACATACACTCTAATGACTAAGGTTGAAGGAGGTGCCACTTTCACACTTTGCATGGGATGTGAACGACACAGAACAGCAGGCTCTTTTGGTACCCAAAGACATCTATGTTCTGACCCAGCAGCTCTAGGAACCCAAGGGATGCCCTCCAGGACTGCAGAAGCCATGAGCTGAGGAAGAACTTGCTGTCACAAAAGCATTGAGATCATTCTCTGATTTTACAGGCAACATGAGAAGATTTAACCAGGTTTTTCTTTTCATGAATATATTTCCAGTTTCTTCCCCGCCCCCCCC